>QYAJ01000076.1:0-137601 GCA_003988865.1 Phialocephala sp. D728 | reverse complement strand
GTGGTTGAGTTTTAATTCAATTTTGAAATCTAGTGGTGATATCGGTTTTGCTGGTGTTTTGGTGAGGGTGGTGTTTGCGCACGGGAATTCGGTTACGTCGCAGACCTCGCAAGCCATTGCGACCGCTGATACCCGTAGCCCAAATGGACAACTACATCTGCCAACAACCCTAATGAGCCACAAAGCGAACGACGAGCCAGAATTGGGTGGGAGTAGAGGAAGATTTGACGGACTTTTGGAAGAAAAGAAAGAGAGGCATTGTTACGGGATTTTGAACGGTACAACGGCAACATTGCTTCCTTCGTCCAAAACAACGAGATCCTTGCACCTCGAACGGAAGCGCGAGTAAACTCCTCTATTACATACTTCGACATGATATGGAACCGCACGCTAGGGCTCCATGGAATATTGGAGAATAGCTGGAGGAGTCCTGGTACTCATTGTGCCAATCTACGACTCGAAGGCCCGAATACGGCCATGAGGGATAAGAACTCATGCACACTCCACATCTACTTTTCATATTGCCAGGAAGACTCTGGCAATACGCAACAAGACAAGGAAAATGCTTGGAGGGAAACCATTATCACTTTTGACAACTTGGAAGATGGCACAGATTCGGCAAAGGCTGCACCACCCATATCGGCTCAAAGTTTAACATCACGCGCTGACGTCAAAATGAAGGGAGTCTCCATAACTCAGTTAGAAAAGGTCTTGAATTTCAGGAAGTGGCTTGGACTTTCAAATCGCAAAGGTCGCAAAGATGAGGACGTTTCAACTGGAAGTAAGTGTTCATCTTTTCTTTCCAAGCGCACAGGTCTAACGTTCCAATTAGAAGTCCACTTCGTCCCACAATCTGCAGCTCCTGTGCATGCTCAGCCACGCTCCATCATGAAGGGGGCTAATATTGAGTGTTTATGCAGTGCCATTCGAACTGCTCCCCCAAAATCAAAACATCTAGGAGTTCTCTCAACAAGCTATCTCGACCAATGTCAGAAAATCAAGATTGAGACCACAGCCTCACAAGTTCAAAATTCCGGAACCTACCTGACCTTCAACAACATGCTAACTTCTAAATCCAAACAAATCACGGGTCTAACCTCGTCTCAAAGCCTCGGCAAACTCTCGCGCCAACAACGGCTCCAGCTCGCCGTCACATTAGCAACAGCCGTCCTCCAATTCTACAATTCACCCTGGCTAGACGACCTCTGGAGTAAACGCGACATCTATTTCTTTCTCAATGGAATCGACACCGAGAACCGCCCCTCTCTCAGCGAGCCTTTCATCACGCGCTCCTTTCCCAATTGCCAGAACCCGAGTCCTCTTCCTTCCAATTCCACTAACCCCAATCTCTCACCAACTCCATCCTCACAAGGCTCACCCACACCCACTCAGCAATTTCTCAGCCACCTAATCGTCAACAAAACTCTCTTTGCACTCGGCATCGTCCTCATCGAACTCTGTCTCAACACCCCCTTCGAGGACCTCCGGCTCTGTTCCAACATCCTCCCCTCAAAAACACCCTCAGAGACTCTCTCAAACACCCTCCCACACACGGACTCTCAAATCCAAACAAGCTACAGTGTCGCGGAAGACTACCAAGTCGCCATAAGTCAGATGGATAAAGTATACATAAAAGGCGGCTCGGAGTACGGATATGTAGTACAACGGTGTCTAAGATGCGAGTTCGGAATCCAAGATCGGATGAAGAGATTGGATCTAGATACTTTTAGGGGAATGGTGTATGAGGGCGTCGTGGCGCCGCTAGAGGAAGATTTTAAGAAGTATTCGCTGTATCGGGGAATAGTGACATAGCCATTTCCAGCGTGAGACATCAATAGAGTTGAGAAATGTATTGAATTAAGTTAAATATAACGCTTTGGAATCCAGTTGCAGCTCTGCTTCTTGGTGCACCTTGATAGAGGTGTCGTGTTTATCTGGAAAAACTTTGCTACTGCTGGGCTTCTCCATGTCGTGTGTGATGCTCATCTTGGCGAGGCTGTTCCCAGTGTATTGTGATTAGCCGTAGGCCGTGAGTTGAGCGACGACAATACAAAGACATTGAGGTTCGTGGCGAGACATGAAAGATAGAACGAAAGAGGGTCAAAGATTTATATTATATTATCTACTCCGGGTGCTGACAATATGCCGTCGGAGGACGGGGAAGTGTCGGTATCGCTAATTGGTGGACACGGGGCCGGGGTAAGCACATCAACCGCACCTCACAACAACGACGCGATACGACGAGTGTCCTCGCGATGCCTCAATATACATCTGTTTCTTTGACTAGCTATAGCCTAATTTTGCGCAAGTAATACTGAATCTGCGAACCCCGAAGGCTCGCTGTAGAGGTATCGAACTTTCAGTTCTTTCGTCAAGTCGGGTCAGCATATGGACCTCGAAGTACAATAGGAAGGATTGCGATCAGAGGCGCCTTTCTACCATTATCCGAAACGCTCCTACGGACAGGGAGTTCGAGGCAGAGGACTTCACATACCTCAAGTTTGCTTGCTAAAGGAGTTTCCTGAACATGTACATGCCACCAACCTATCCACAATACTCTATACGCAACTCGTTGTGAAGAAATACCAGGGACAGGGAGGAGAGCGGTTGCAAGAATCACTATAAGCGTACTCTAAATCCTAGAAGCCCTCAGAGCCCTTGCAAACGTGAGAGGTCAATAGATATTGTTATACTACGGCATCAAGAGATTAATCGAAGGGTCTTGGTATGGCAGGCAGTTGCCGCTATCAGCTTGAAATTGTGGTTTACATGCTAGCCTTGTCCTTTACTGTCTCTGCAACCCTGTTGACGCCCTCTACGACCTGGCCTGTCGTGTTCACATATGGCGTAGCATTTCGTCCAGGTTTGCAACGGGAGGGCTCAACAACAGATGATTATCGTGCGCCAATCTTGACATAAAGAAAATCTGCTTCTGTTCGGAAAGGTGAGCAGGGCTGCTTTATCAGCAATGTTGGGCGAGTAAGGGTGAGGCGAGGGTGAGGGGAGGGTGGGAAGCGAGTGAGTCAGGATGAGTATGTGAGATGGCATTTTAGTACCTAAGAGAGCCTGTTTTAGCTCCCTTCAGGCCCGGGTACACTTTTCTTGTCTCTATGCGCAGATCCCATTTCGGCTCCCGCACGACTGAGATCCCTCCGAGTACTAATTTTGGATCCACATTCGCCTACATATACGTGATAGGGATCTCAGCCTTATCATAACATAACGTCACCTTGACCATAGGGGCAGCTACAAGACGATTTTATAACATGAATTTTGGTGGCACTTAATTTACCTACTTTTTTTTCCTTTCTCGAAACTATTAATGCTATACTTTACTCGCGTGTGGCACGGTGACGCTGGGGGATTCATGCGAAAGGGGTTGGTGGGGACAACGCTGCTTAGCCTGCGTTAAGTAGCAGGCACGCTACTGCATACAGGACTAGCAAGGCAGAATCACTTCGGCAGGATCGTTGGGCAAACCTGGGTGAAGATTCATGCATCGCCAATGCTGCGCCCAGGAACAGTCATATCTCAAGGTCTAGCAGCTGGAGATGTACTCAAAACCTGGCAAGGCAGGATCACATGAGCATCAGAATTGCACTAGCACATGGCATATAAAGTTCTCAGGTACTCAAAGGTAGGACCTTAGAGGGCACGGCCCCGCCCGCTGAGCCTACCTCGCTTTGTACCAAGTGAGGGGTAATTTAGACCAGTACAATCACTTCTTCAATGCAGTCTCTCCGCTGCTGAACTTAGCCAGTAGGAACCAGTCATTCCAAGCTCACTCTAACAACACTCTGCTGCTAATGTGATTTTGCGTTATCTTGTCTGTATGAAGCTTTCAGCGACTTAGCGGAGACGGGGGCAGACACTCTCAATCGCCCGGCATACTAGCCGCAAACGTCAATCGCTAATGTGCTGAGTTGCAAAGCTTTTCGTCAAGAATTGTTGAGGATAAATTTTGGTTTACTATATATACGTTTGCTACACAATTTTCAATCCTCGGCTAACGCGAGCGCGGACAACTCGCTTTCCCCGAATAAAGGCCGCCGCACTTTAGGAGAGACGTTAAGTCCGACTATTAATATCCTCTGAAGTTTCTAATGATTTAATCAGGGTCTTTTTCACAGCTTCCAGCCCAGCATTCATGCTTCTAGGCTTCCAAGATATGCGAGGCTGCTCTGTAGGGACGAAAATAGAGCGGCTGGATGTCATTAGCGGCATGTTGGGGATAGTGTGGGAGCACAAAGGTTCACTGTGCTTGATACATGGCCAATTGAAGTGAATTGTTTGTGTGTTCGGAATAGTGTGGGTGTACAAAAGCTCAGTATCCTTGATTTACAGCCAATTGAGGTGGACTGTTCTCGTGTTCGGAATAATGTGGGTGTACAAAGGTCCCGTGTCCTTGATATACAGCCAATTGAAGTGGACTGTTCATGCAGCAGCTGGTGTTGGTTTTGCGGGCTTTTCTTTTTAATGCCACGCTTACGTCACAGGCGTCAAAAGTCAAGGCCTCATTTAATATCGACTCGCCAATTGAAATGAACACGACGAAACACCATTCAAAGGCACCTTAAAGCTCTCAGAAGGTCATTCCAAACTTACTGCACTTCTTAGCAATTCTTTCTCATCATGGGACCCGAACAGCAATCGCCACTTTTAGGGGATAATGTATCGTCTCGTCAGCTCACCCCATCCCGATCTCCCGTGAAAGATAGCTCCCGCCCCAAAGAAGGTTCCATTCAGGGAACACAGGAAATCAATCAATCATGTGCTTTGCAGAGAAAAACTTCAGTCTTTGGCTGGTGGAAGTATGAGATTCTTGCCTCCGCTATTTCTATCGGGTCTCTTGTGGCTCTTGTGATCTTCGTTAGCCATTACGATGGTCGACCACTCCAAGATATTGATCTACCCAAGTCGCTCCAGCTAAGCACTATCGTTGCGGCACTCTCAACTGTGATGAGAGTAGCACTTTCAATGCCTGTTACATCAGCTCTCAGTCAAGATGCTTGGCTCTGGTTCTCTGATTCCAAGCAACGGTCTTCACGTTATAGTCGTCTAATCGACTTGGATTTGACAGACAATGCATCCAGAGGACCATGGGGGAGTTTAAAATTCCTAGTCAAGCCACGCAGGAGGTAGGTCTATCAAACCTCTGTCAATGATAAGGTATCAGAACTCAGAAATTAACAGGCGATTGCTAGATACATTGCTTGCATCGGCGCGGTGGTTATAATTTTGTCGTTGGGAATCTCGACCTTTACGCAACAAATTGTCGTCTATGAATTATTGCCTCTTGGCTACGGTGTCCCAAATGTACCGAATATACCTCGAAGTCAATCCTGGTCATCTGCCGAAGGACTTCAAGATGCTGTTGGTGAGACTCCTGTTTTAGTTTTGCAACTCGGGACTTCCCCTTACGTACAATTTACTTCAGATGAATGAAATGACTCGACGCTTGCTAACTTGATTCTTAGTTAGTACGTTAAACCCTAATATCAAAGCAGCCGTTAATAACGGTATCTTCAACTTGAATATCCAACCACTATCTGTTACCTGTCCCACGAGCAACTGCACCTGGCCTGTCACTCCTTCGCTCGCAGTCTGCGGCGGTTGTACACAGAACACCTTCACCGTGACTTGCAATGACACATACTTTCCGGAAATAATTTGTAACTATACTGCTCCATCTGGTACCACGTTCCAGAATGGGAGTGGACTTTACTTCTCCTCAATCCCTGGTCAAGGTTCAGTTTATAATGCATCCGATCCCACTCGTCTCTATTTTGCCAATTGGGACGTTGGTGGGGTAGACTATTTCAAACCTGTAGGCTGGAACGAGTGGAATCGCACGACTTTTCTCACTTACGAATGTGCTTTGTGGGCCTGTGTCCAGTCATATACGGCCACTGTCAAGGGTTCAAGGCAGACGACTCTTCAGGGTACGGAATGGTCAACAATAATCGGGATACAGAACTCTGGCAACTATTATGATATCAATAGTACCTTTGGAGATCCATTGTACTCATCGGATCCGAACGGTGGCAATTACACAGTTACAGACGTCGCAGCACTTGAGCTACAAAAGTACATGCCTAGCTTTTTCACTGGCAACGTCGGAACACCTGGCAGTCGAGGCATTTATTACTCGAACGACTTTGTGGAAGTCATCTACAACGCGACCGTAAACATGGATCTAGATGCTCTCGTAAAGAACATAGCATTGAGCATGAGCAATGTTTTCCGCACTGCCGAGCCTGCACAAGATGATGTTTATAATGGGACTGCATCAGCACTAAGTGTATCAGCGAAGTGGATATGGCTGACTATGCCAATAGTTCTTGTAGCTCTGTCTTTGCTCTTGTCCATGATCAATATTGTCCGCACCTACCGAAGCAAATTTGGGGCGTGGAAAGGGGGGCCGCTTGCACTCTTAGTTTGCGATATCGACCCACAAGTTAAAGCTACGGCTGTGGCTAATATGGATATGCCAGATGGGCTGGTAAAGAGTATTGGGAACGTACAAGTGGTTCTAGCTAAGAATGACCAAGGTGGCTGGGTCTTTGAGAATGTGTGATTTTAGGATGAGCTAGATATCGCAAGCTATAGTACGAATGCGAAGTACCCACTACAGTTGTAACTACCGTTGAAGGGTTAGAGCTCTTGCCACAGTCCTGAGCCCGGCTCAGGAACGTCGGATGGGTCACGTGCAAGCCGCGTGACCAGCTCTGTGTATATACTACCTCTACCTAAGTTACTAGGTTTCTCTTCCTCTTCTTAGCTATCCATTGGCATGCGATTTGAACCTTTTAGATTATCAGCTTTATATGATCCTTTTCCCTCTATATTGCCTTTATAATAATACTAATATTTAACACTAGGATGGTAAGCATAGGAGCCCATTCTGATACCAGGAGCATATTACGGCCCCCGGAGTCCCTTTTAGTCTCCCCTGAATCCTTCTCGCTAGGGGCTAATGCTCTCGATAGTTCCGCGACTAGGGACGAGTACACCCTAGGCGAGACGGGTGATTAAAGGTGAGGTGGTGGAGAGAGCACAATGTAGGCTAGCGAGGACGGGTGAGGTCTAGGTGAAGCGAGGGTGAGCAAAGCGGCGAGGGGTCACGGCCCAATGGCTTGGCGCGCACGCAATGGGAGGTGAGGATTGGCGCGAAACAACAGCAAATTATTTCCGTGAACCACTTTCTCCAGCGAGAGCATCCGATCTCCTCGTCGCAGGGGTTTTCGTTCCCGTATGCGGAGTGTCTGCTCAACAGAGGGCTTAGAGGGCTTAAATTTCTATCCTCTTCTGTTGCACGAAGGCTAGCGGTACCCAATTGGGAGATATTGTAGTGGCTGGAGTGGTTAAGCATGAATAGTGATCTTGCCGTTGGGGATGAATTGGTTGGGGTCTCAGGCGATGCTTGATCAGCTGAATGAATATTGGCCAGACTCCTCTCGTTCATGTTCGGCTCTTTTTTTGTGTTCACTGGGTCGGTTACTTGCTGCTCTCCGGGCTTCGATGTAAAGATCGATCTTGTTTGTAATGACCGGTCCGACCTAGAATCCCGAGTGGAGGCGCTAGTTTGAACAACGAAATCATCCACTGATGTGTTTTGAGCTTCCGTCAGTTCTCCGCCTTGCTCTTTGGACATACTTTTTTCATTTTTGTTTGGTCCAGAATAGCCGCCTGCAGTATCGTCGCCATTCAAGACAATCCCTGAGTCATTCTTTGCGAAGCACACTTTCTTAGATGAGTCAAATTGCGTATCCTGCTCCATTTCTGTATCAATTCCCTCATCCTCCTCGTTGGCAACTATTGGTGTCGTTTTCGTTCTAGAACTGCTGGCAGTTTCCAGGTCCAGAGAGGAGGTTTTGGAGAGCGCCATCAACATTGATAGATTTGTTGATGATCGCCTCGGCCGCTGAATTGGCTCGGTGCAATATCCGTCGTCTCCTAAACATTTTCTATTAAACTCCTTGAAGATTTCCACAATCTGACCGCAACTTGCTCTATTCGTTGGGTCCATGCGAAGAAGTTTAAGTTTGACTAGATCAAGTACATCCAAGAAGAATTGCGTAGTTCCTGGCTCATTACGGAGGTGCTGGAAAGCCTGAGAAAGCATTAGATCGATGGATTCTGCGTGGATGTTGAACCGCATATCGCTATTCCGTTAAGTTTTAGGTGTGCCTTACCTGTTGGACCGATCCCTTCAACCTCGTACCCTTCATTGATAGCTTGTCTTCGACAAAGTTGAAGTAGTCATCCAACTTGAAATCAGGACTATTACTGTCGTTTCTTCGACTTTTCCCGAAGTCCTCTACTCCCTTCCATCCGAGAAGAAACCAGTGTAGAAACTCAAGTAGAACACATCCTAAACTCCAAATATCACATTTCTGAGACACTTCCTTTTGGACTTCGTATTCTGGAGGCCTATTTGAATGCGACCGACCAAGAGTCTCCGGATTGACCCGGGATTTTGTTCCTTCACGATGAAACCTTGTCAACCCAAAGTCTGATATCACAAAAGATCCAAAACAATCTGGATTTCCTTCATCAAAGTGTTGTCCTGTGAACCAAAGAATGTTTTCTGCTTTGAGGTCACCATGACGTCCATAGCGTCGAGGATTAGAGGGATCTTGGGTATCGTGACTTGGGTCTGAACCGTAGGTATGAATGGCTTGAAGTCCCTCGACAACACCCAGCCATTGCCTGCATACCCATCTAGCGAACTTGCCGTCTCTTGCGGGAGTTTTAGGGCTCGGATGTATTTTCTCCAAATAATTCAATAGATTGCCATCTGCCCAGTGGAAGAGGAGATGATAATGGTCTCGGTAATTGTAGGTGAGGAGAAGATTGATCAAATGCGGATGTTTATTCTTCCCACTAAATCGCTTCAGGGTTTCAACCTCCTGCTCGAAGGCCCCGCAGTCACTAGAATTAAGTCGCTTGACTGCGTAAGAAGGATGATTAAGCTTATCACTCTGGAGAAAGACACAACGTTAGCTTTTGCAATTTTGAGGAGGATCAAGGACACGAAGAGCTCAACATACAGGGAGCAAATTCTGGTGGGCGCGGTGGATCTTGACATGCCTGACTTCTGCAAAGCCACCGTGTTGCGCTGGTGGCTCATTAACTATATTGTCCTCAATGAATGGAAGGACGACATGACTATCCAAGACAAAATGCGACACAGTATTCTTGGAGGCAAGGAAGATGGGTGCTAGTAGCTGCCACTGATTCTGATTGAAGCTTTCCAGGGTGACGTCTTTCCACTGCCGGAAGAATTGAAGTTCGTTCTTCTTGTCGGGCTTCCCATCTCGTTGTTTTTCCTTTCGATAGACATCGAAGGATCCCTCGCGATCCCCAGCCCCATCCTGAAAAACAAAGGGCAAATCACTGTCGAAAAGATCTTCATTAATGAAATCGACGATTGCGGGGACTTGGTCGACCAGAACAAGTGTAGCAAAAATCTTGCGCCGTGTGGTCAATGAAGGTGTTCGGGATCGCTCAGTCTCCCAGATTGCATCTACTAAGGAGATATTAATTCTATGTTGTTTCAACTCATCACCGATCGCATTTCTGGTAATGATATGGTCCAATTTATCGATTGGCAGGAACCTCTTACTTTCTCTTTCCCATGAGGATGTCTGTAGTGCAGCGCGGATCTTGCGTCCAAGGTTTTGTTGTTTGTTTACTTTCGCGTCGCCATTTCGGACATTCTGTTCTAATGCTTCTGTTTGGGACAGAGTGTCGGAGTCAATACTGCTAGGCTGGCTTGTAGATTCCGGAAAGCTGGTTCCAGCATGGGAAACCAAGAGACCTGTCCTAGTTGCAGATCTGAAGTGACCACCGTCTCTGGTTTGGGCAAGTTGCCTTGCGTCGCCAAAGTCATTTATGACACTGCTGACGTCTGAATCTGAGGTGGGTACACCAAGCGTATTGCTGCTAACATTTGGTGGTTTGAGTGAGGATGATCCTGGGCCTTGAATTTCTGCCTCTTTGCGCCACGGGATTGTTGGAGGCGAGTGATTGTGCGACTGCTTGTGTCAATTCGCTCTGAGGGCTTCTATCCTCGTGCTGGCCCCAAGGAATAGAATGCTTACCCCTCTATGTTCTGCCCGGCCATTCGGCTTCATCTATGTTAGTTACTTTCCCTCTACGAGTTAGTACAGCGTGGTAGATTTACCTCCATTGTTATCCACAGCCCGCTTGCAACATAAAATTAGAACGTATGGGATTTAGCAATGATTGCTTCAATGCGACGCGGCTCGCAGAATTCTAGGGATTATATCGGGTTTCATCCAGATTGCTGAGAGAGTGGAGAGTCTTAATACAGACAGTTGCTGGCCCTATTTCTCATATCAGTGAGTCTTGTGGCTGTGTACATCACATTAGACTAATTTTCAGCGGAGGAATTTGAAGCTCTGCAAGCCTTGTTCGGGGTGGTCGGAGGTAGCCCTTAGTTTCTGGGATCATTCCTTGTTTCGGGCCCTCTTCCAATGAACTCCTACCCGTTGCAGAATTGCTGTAACTGAATCGGATTATATCTGCATATCGCAGAGCGCAATTGACCAATAGTTCACGAGTGGCGTTCATCATATTTCAATATCAGCCTAGAACTTGCAAAAACAGACACATACCCTCTAAGCTTCTGACGACACGGTTTATCGGTCAGAGCTGTGTCTATCAATTTATCACCCTTAAAGCTATCTAGTAGCTGACGTTTTGTTGGGAGCGGAAAAGCTTCAAGTCTACTTCTTTCGAACCCCCCTGAGTCTTCGAGCCGTTTAAACCAGCCTATTGGATTTTCTCCGCCGAGCAAGGAGCATAGGCGCAGCGAGCACTCGGCAACTGAGAAATTAGTATGACGGCGGCCCACGAGGGCTGGACTTCCCTTTGGATTATGAGAAAGAGTTTCTCGAGAAGGTGTGCTGACGAAACCATTCATTGGCTAGACCAGCACAGCGACGTTTGCGGCCAGCAGCATGAGCCCCCTAAAAAGGCCTTTGCATGCGCCCGGATTTGCGTACAGTATTGCCCTCAGCCAATACTTCTCTCTAGCCCCCCCGTATGTGCGACTTCGGTGAAGAGTCTTCAACTCTGCTTACATCGTATGATTCGACGAGTGAGGAGAGGGAAACGGGAGTTCGCCGTCACACGCAAACAAGTACATTTCTAAGCCTTGCGGTCAGGATGAAAAGGCTCAGCCAGACAGCGATGAAAGCCTAGCCACAACGCCTCGATTGCGCGCACGTCATCCGCCGTGTAACACTGTTTCGGCACAGCCCCAAATACGGTCATCCAGCTATCACACAGGTGGCGAGAGCCTGATAGCTGCGTCACTCATCACAAATATATTTGATGTGGGTTCCAAGCTGCTCTTCCATCATCGAACCACGCAACTGTATTTTCTTTAATATTTAACGTTAAAAATCAAAATCAACTCAATCAACTTGAACTGTGTTTCCTGGTCACCTCTTAGAATCGCAAGTCGTTTTGATACCTTCTACCTGTCGACGATCTCTACCAGGCTCCGAATTTCCATGTCAGCCACTCTTGAGTTGCACTTCGACGACATGACTGTCGAAAGGAGCCTACACTCCAAGTACGTGTCAAGTCCACGGAGACTAGCCACCGAACTTAAGGATCTTCTTGGGCCGGGGCAGTATAAAGTCGAGATGCGTCAAAATGTCTATAGCATACGGGCATCGAAAGATTTCGACTTGGTAAGTTGGACACACATCATGCATGACGTTGGTATTGAAAGCTAAATGGTGAAACTAGAACGAACTCATGAGTCGGTGTAAATATCTGCCACGAAATGAATCTGAAGAGTCGACCAGCATAGGACCTTTGTCTCCTTGACTTGATGCACCTTTATCACCCTGGAATACCCCTTTCATTTGTATATGTCATATACCGAGAGAAGAAGGAAACTAGGTCTCATAACTTCACTTTTGCTATATAATCTCATGTCATGCTCGAACCCCTCAGTTGGCACAGTTTATTTTCATTTCAACAAAAGTTTTGCGATGCACAGCCGAAGCAGGTTTCTTTTTCGATTTCATTTTGAAGATCAGGACGTTCACATGTCGATGGAGTTATCAATGGTCATGGTTTGAGCAGTTTAGCACACTTTAATTATCCACGACACTTACACTTGAGCCATACTACTGCATAGCGTCTCATGCTGATATTGAAATAAGCTGATTTAAAATTCTATCCACGTAGCTCAGGATGAGTAATGTGCCTGACTTATATCTAACTGCACTGAGTCTATTGTGTATTCTTTCTCCTCTTGAATGCTAGTTTCATCAAACCTTCTGCTATTTCTGAACTTTTGTACAAATATCAGTAGACAAGATAGAACGACCCACTAAGACTGGCTATCTTGTGAGGCATATTAAGAACCGGTTGAGTGACTGATGCAAGTGTTGTGCTCGAGATGAGCCGCATGCGCTCAAGGGTTGTGCGAAGATGTCTGCGAAGGAGTATATGCAGGAAGAAAGTACCTACAGTCTTTAGAAAGAAATTTGACATCACTGTCGATTTAAGACCTCAGGCTGATAGTAATTGTCAATGGTCTAAATGAGAAGAGTCGTCCTCAAACTAGAGCTTCCTCTTCGGACTCCGGTTTGCTTGGCCTCGATTGCCGCCAAATGACAAAGTAATACCAAGTCCCAACTGTGAGAAGAGTAAAGCAGACAGTGACTAGAATGTAGATCCATATATAACCTGAAACCTCAGCGCTACCATTCGAGCCGGACCAGTTGAAGAAAGTCATAGAAAATACGCTCTGTTACAAGGAGTGAATTAGCTTGGGAAGTGTTCTGCGTCGCAGTGATTCATTTACTTACTGCAAAGAAGGTTCCTGGAAGGAAGACCATGGTAAGTAAGGCAATGGATCTCATGTGTCTCGAATCCCTGCCAGTGGCCAAAGCAATTTCGACATTTGTTTCACCTTGAGCCTGGATAAAGATTCTGAAGTCAGTTTCATTTTTCTGAACATTGCAGAAATGCTTTACCCATTGAGTCGCCATAGCCATTCCATCCAGTCTCATCGTACAGTCCCGAATCTTGTCTTCATATTCGTCAATTATGGCTTGAAGGCGGTCCTTAATCTTGCGACCTGCTCTCCGCATCCGATTCTTCGTCCGTTCTTGGTCTTTTCGCCGGAGATCAATCCAGCTCTTTGGATCAACTTCATTTTCTGATGCGTCGAGATCGCCCGATTCATCTTTGTTATTATGATCGATCGGCACTAAGGGCAATTTAGTAGATCGCCTGGTCAGGCTAGTACCGGTCGCTTCAGGAAAATCTTCTGACGCAAAAACATCGTTTTCGAGATCTTCTGCATGCCGAACCATCTTCAATAGTTGTGCACTCCAGCCGATAAGCCCGTTTCTGAGATACGCAGTGTCGAGATATGCAGTCCGCTTCTCTTGGTTTCTCCTCTCCGCGCTTGAAGTCCGAGACCGTTCCGTCTCGTCTGCGTGGAGTTCTAGTTCAAAAATCTTGGCTTCAAGCTCGTCAATCATAGCCTCAACTACGTGCACATGTCTAGTCCTCTCCAACTCAATAAATATGCCAGGTAACAGTAGAGGGTGTGCTGCCTCCGCAGTCGCAAATGATAGCCGTCTGATAATCTCCTCTTCGACTAACAGTGGACAACCGAACAGAATGGCGAACGTTAAGCCGCAATGCGGGAAATGAGTAGCAGTAAGTGCAAGATCCATGTCCCAAGCATTTGATGTCCGACAGTTGTAGACTACGAGAAATGTTAGTGTGTTGTAACGTGACCCTTCCTGTTCAGATCTGGAAGGGAGATCTCACCGTCTGCCCTGCATGTTGGGCCTTCTGACTCTCCCATCTCAATTTCAGAGCAAGAGAATGTTTGGACATCTGCTCGACTAATTACTCGGGATACAGATCCATGAGTATAAAAGCTCTTTGTGATCATTTGGAAGGTCTTCTCGGAGAAAGGAAGTGTGCGGACACCCCGCCTTCCACTCCCTAATGGGTTTCCCTGGTTTCTAGAATCTGTTGTGCTCTTTTCTGCTAATGAAGCAAAAGTTAATGTTCTTTGAACTCTGGATATGGTAGGTATCTCCTTTTTATATCTGTCCAACCATTCTCCCGATCCAACTCGGTTGGGAACGCAGAATGTAGGCTCTCCTGAACGTTTTGCAAGTCTATAATGACGGTCAGCGAAGTATCCGGCCATCGTAGGCTGCGATTCCATACAGTAGAACGAAGCCAGACTTTGATCCATCAATGCGCGGCCGGTCCTCCTTCACACACGATCAGCAACGTCTGTGGACTGATGCCAGATAACCATACTGATTCAAGCCAAGAAACCCAATCTCCCTCTGACTTTAAAGACAATATCGAAGGTTCCTTCCATTCTGTCAGTCAAGAGCTGACCAGAAACTGGGTATCCTTCGCACCTGTTCGCCAGTTGTCATTTGGATAACGGTGGTATGCTTCTCCTCATACCTATATACATTCCGATAATCATTGTCGCTGATACCTGTTGCATCTCGAGCCCAATCCATTTCTTAAAGGGTATTGTGGGTGTATGAGCAGCTTCAGCAAATTTTTCGAGGTTGATGTCGGCGACAGTGCTAAGAAACGAGGCTGTGTGAGGCTGTGCAGCCGAGAAAAGTCTCATTTTCGAGCTTGGCTCAGCACCATTTGATTGGCTCGATTCACCGCCCTTGTGCCCTGGTACTCGGCATTGTGAGAATAACCTTCAACACAAAGCCTGTGGCTATGAAGTCCTTTTAGGGTCGCACTAATATGCTGAGTACTGTCCACGGAGGTATATTACGGATGCCCGCCTCGAGCCAAGGATAGATGATTTGTTCTGCCAAAATGAACCATTTCGCCCCTCACTTCACAGCCGCGCGTTACAATGAACAGTTGTTAGATTCAAAATTTAACTGCATCGTTCGAATTCAGAAGCATTCATTATTAAACTATCCTTTGGCTCTATGGTCATTACGTGATGTTATACAAGGCTTGAAAATACCTGATTCATTGAAGGTTTCCTGAGCTTGGGCCACATTTAAGCGATCGTCGAAAAGGAGGATCATTTCGAGGTTATTTCCGAACACGTAGGCATATCATAATCAACTCTCGAGCTCTCTGCTATCTTCAAGTGTTACAGTAGCATGACAGCGCATACTGCATGTTCAAATCTACTAGTTTGCCTCTGAGTATGCCAACTCACCGAATCGGAAGGCAGACCAGGCTTCTGACTGGGCTAGCTCCGGGCGTCGCAGATTTTTTTATGCCGCCATCCGCGACACCTCTAGACTTCGCCCTGATGGCTCTGCGGTGGCACCGCCACCGGGAGGCAATATAATGACTTTGGACAACGAAACATTACATCATTTCTTCAATCTTGTCGAACTTCCTCAAACTACCTCTCCTCATTCCTCGTCGTACTGCAAAGGATAAAATTATTCTCCTTCGCGTGTTTTCAAAGTTCCCGACACTGTTCCTTCCTCAAAATGCCGGCCACTGTCATCGTAAGAGCAACATACACTGAAGTGCGTGAATTGGAGGCGTTTTTCACCCAACTCTTTGGTTGGGGCAAGTCTACAGTCGTGGTGAGGAGTTCCACCTCCGGAACAGTCGATTGCCTCAGGACTAATGCTACTGATTGTAGTGGAAGCGTGGACGGTTTCAGTGCACCATCCCTCGGCGACTCAGTCCAGTTTGTGTTCCTATTCCAAGAATCTATTTGTTTGCGAATGTTTTGGTTCAAATTTTCTGATATGTTTGTGTACAGAATGAAATTGTCCAGCTAAAGGAAGCTGCCCAAGTCGAACATTATGAACAAGGTTCATGATTACCTGCCGACACTCGATCTCGATTTGAGAAACAGCGATGTAGTGATTGCAGCATCTAAGGTGGCAACGTGATATTGCAAGCGGAATGGACCACAGTGTGGTCTCGTTATAGGGATGGATTGATACAGACTGCTCTTGGTTGACCTTTGGCTGAACCAATTCAAACGTTTGCAATGGGGAGGTGACGAGAGTGCGTCAAGGAAATATTATTTCATATCGCTGTCTGGTTGAGAGATCATGAAGGAAGACGGCATATAGTAGGAAAGGACGCCCCTAAATCCACAGTTCCAAATGACAATCAAAGTCTGAATTCCATCAGCATAACAATATCCTAGAGTCGCCAGAGGGTCCACTGTAGTTTACCCCGTCACAGGAGCTCGTCACGTTGCTCACAGTAAAAAGGAAGGAACCTAGAGTGTTTTCATGGCTGCCCCAGCCTATTCCAACTTTTCCAGCTCATCTTCTCTCAAAGTCTTATGGACCGGCCTCTCAGGCACGTGGGTTGACAATTTATCCCGCATTTTATTTTTCATAACCATGCTCATCGCATTGTCGTTGAGCCTTGCTTCTGTTCCAGTTGGCGCTCGGAACATGCGTTCGACTGGTTTCTTCTGCATACAGTAATCCACGCCGTCTATACATTTTTGGTACATCTCGTTAAGTTTCTTCAGCAAGACTGGAGATCTCTCGCGTTGTCGGTCGACTGAAAGGATGATAATCATGTCTTTTTCAATGATGTCGAGCAAGTCATGGATATATTCTGTGCAGTCGGGATGGTTGTGGAGCTCATCGATCATCTGTGTCAAGACATCCCATGTCAACTCAAGTTCTCTCGGAATTTAGGAGAGCAATAGAATACTATGAAATCGATATCATCTGGAAAGGGGGTAGTAGACGTACCTGTACAACCTGCGGTTTGATCAACGCTATGAAAGTTTCGTTTGTCTTGTCATCCCCATTGAGCTGAAAGTCGAAGAATATGTCAGCTCCACTTCCCGTGATAAAAATTGTTGTGCGGTCATTCTCGAACTTTTGTTTTAGCTCCCATCCGCCCAGAAACCAACACAACGTCTCAAGATAGAAGCAGCCCAATGTCCAGATGTCGAAAGCTCTGGATATTTTCCCCCCTTTGATGTCACATTCTGGAGGCCTATACCCAGGAGTGTAGAGTATGGACTGGTTCGGGACCATCGAACGACTGATTTCGCGATTGAATGCCGTGAGCCCTAGGTCCGAGATGACCCAAATACCTCTGTCTGCTTCGTCAGCTGACTTGAACCAGAGGATGTTCTCGGGCTTAATGTCTCCATGGCGTCCATACAGTAACGTCTCCTTCGGCAGAGTGGCGGGATGCTTGGGGTTGTGGATGACATCCACAGCTTCCATGATTCCTCGGCATTGCCTAGATACCCAGCGTACAAATTCGATATCCTTCAAGTTGGGTGTGGGGTTTGTCTTCTCCCAATAGTTCTCAACGTCGCACTCAGCTGAAGGGAATATCATGCTAAACTGCTTTTTGTGCGTAAATGTCCCCAGGAGCGTGACCAGGTGATCATGGACCAAGCCATTAAACTTCTTGAGCATGTTGACTTCATTCTGGAATTTGAGATAATCTGAATCTTTGAGAGTTTTCACGGCGAATAGTCCACCGGAAACATTTATCTAACGAGAATAACTCGGCTTCAGCCATCGCCTATAAAGAAATTTTAGGAGGATGAAGCATACGTACCGCTTTTAGAGTCCCATGATACTCATGACAAAGCGGATGAATCCTCACCTTCTTCACGCTTCGGTAGCCGCCCGACATGATCTCGTTCTGGCTCACCGAATGCTCTTCACACCAAGGCAAGATGTCTCTATCGTGTAGATCGTAATGTCTAATGGTTTTATCAGGATGAAGGGCAAAGGTTGGAACGCGAAGTCGCCATTGGTAGTTATCGAAATATTCGAGTTCATGTTCCTTCCATCCGTCGAAACAACGCATCTGCTGCGACTTCTCCCCGGAACGAAGTTCCCGGCTCCCATCTTCGCCACCATGGAGTTCCAAAGGAAGATCTTGATCGCAGATACCCTTGTCATTATCTTCCACAAACTGAGTTATGTCGCAAGTTTTATCCAACAGAGCTAGAATAGAGAAAATAGTAAAGTATGTCTTTACACCTTCCTCGGAGTCCTGGAGTTCCTCTATGTCGGCGCGAAACATAATGTCGACAGTCGCAGTGTTAACATGGCATTTCTCCCTCCTTAGTTCGTGCTCAATCACATCTCTAGACAAAATGCGGTCCAGAATTGCGAGCGGCAAGAACCCTCCATCATTGTTGTCCTTCGACGTCCCAGCCTGCTCACTTATGCATTTTCTCAGAAGGTTTCCCAGCGATCTGAAGTTCTCGTATCTTGGCAGCTTGTCCCAATCAAAGAATGAGGTATTTGGAAAGGTTTTCGAAGTGCGCAGCGAAAACGTTCGTGCTCGAAGAGATAGAGAAGTGACCTCACCAGGTCTGGTGAGCTCAAGTCGTGGGACTGGTGTTGCCATGCTAAGAGATATCGAAGTTTGCAAATAGCATAGACTATGCGCGAGTACTTTGCGAAAATGCTTCTGCGAGTAATATAACGATGCAAAGCAGGAGTGTATGTTTATGTTTATTTGCAAGCTATTGTTATCATAATTAAAAAGCATCTTTCAAGTTACACAGCATGTTATCACGTGCTGTCGCAAACTTTATACTTTCTAATACTATTTTCTTAAGAATTTTCAGGGGGGGATTCGCTTACGGAGCCGGCAAAACTAAGTTCCAGCAGAGCCTCAAACTTCAAGAAACAGCCCTACCAAGGTAGCCCCATATGAATCTGAATTACGAGTACGATTTGAATAGTCCTATTTGCCTTATAACTAGGCGAACACCCCTTGAGACCCCTGTTTAGAGTGCCCTATTAGAACAGATAAATCGTTCGTGATTTTGGTGTTCTTGAATTCGGCTACTGCCTTAGGCTCCAACTGCTGTGATTAACAATTGTGACCCACGCCACGGCAATCGCGATTTCGCACAAATCGTACTTCTCAATTTAATTACCAAGCAATGGTATTATTTATCGAGCTGCAATTAAGAATTTGAGAATTAAAGTAGTAGAGTTTTAACACATTTGCAGTTGGCAGCTAGTTTAGAACTACGACGGGGGCTAAGTTGCTGAACGGAGAGGTTGGGAGTCCTCATGATTATAATACAAAACAGCTGAAACACCAACCCCCTAATGCCTTAGGTACCACAAGCTTGAACCCTAGTGTAAGGGAGCGTAGATGCCGTTCGTACTACATGATATTTTTATGAGAGACTGGAGTAGTACTAGGTCTGCACACGCAACTGTGATCGAGGTTTTGTACTCATGGCTGGAAAAAAGTGTGTATTCGAAGGGATGATTTCTAGTTCTAAACAGTCTACGTAGCTATATGCAGGCTGGAAGTACGCCACGTGCACGTAAGTCAGGTGCTCTCTGTAGTGGGCCTGCTCAGACCACTACACTAGCCTCAATTTCAACATAAGTTTTAAGAATGAATCGGCGGTGGTTTTGTTTGGTATTCTTAGAAATCGGTTTTTGTAGCCTTCGACCGAAATGCGAAATAATTATTTAATAATTAAATCGCAGGATTTAAGGCTTAGCATAGGCATGGGGTCAAGATTCTTCTAGCCTGTAAAATAACCCGAGATTTGAACTCTCACCCATTGCCCCCCACATTGCCCTCCACATCGCCGCACACATCGCCGCCTGCAGCCGGTACTGTAGAAAATCATCAACTCTCAAACCGACCTTCGGGGCCTGCAAAACTTGATTAAACCAATCCCATAAAAAAACCAATCCCGTAAAAAAAACCAATCCCATAAAACCAATCCCGTAAAACCAGTCTCATAAAAATTCGCTTTCTGCAATCACATTTACTCTCCAAAAAAAACGAGTTTCAGCCGCCGTGACTTCAAAATTTTACTTCGAATAATACATACAAATATACATACAAATATGCATGCAAAGATTCGAGCAAAGATGCGAGCAAAGGCAGGCAGGCAGGCGTTCGAAATGGCTCTCGAAGACCACCGAGGACCACAGCAAGAATATCAAAAATAAAATACAAAGACATTAATAATTCATAATAACTCATAATAACTCATAATAACTCATAATAATCTACCAATACCTTCCCTAAATAAAGTCTCTCAAGTAATACTCCTTTGCTAACATCCAGTTGAAAAAGCGATACCTCCTTTATCTTTCATCTTTTTACTTTCTTTTAATTCCTTTTAATTCTTTCAATTTCCTTTTTTCTTCTTTTATCTTTTCAATTTCCTTTCAATTTCTTTTAATTCCTTTTGATTTCTTTCAATTTCTCTCATTTTCTTCCCTTTTTTTCTCTTTTTCATTTTTTTAAAAAAAAAGGAGTTCATAAATTCGAAAGTCTGCCAATAGCTGAAATAGATACTCGAAGCGCTGATCGATGGGTACTATACCACGATATAAGGTTCCAGGCATGAAATAATTGTATTCAGTCACGATGTCATGTTTTTATCGAGCTAGAGGAGAGGAGTATCTGAGTCGATGTGGAACTTGAAGCAGCAGAACTTGAAGCATACGTTGGATGTTCTTTTGTGTCTCTCGAGTTATTAGCTTGGAAGATAGAGAGGCAGAGAATGGGAAGGAGGGGTGCAGAAGGGAAAGATTTCAGAGAGCTCAGAAAACAATGCATTTTTTAACTTGAGAAGCAAGAGTTTAAGCGATACGACCTCGTCAGCCTATCCTCTAAGAATACAACCTCAAGCCTCATGCCGAACTCCTCACTTTTTTAGCGTATTTTTCCATCCAGCACCGGCCAACCCAATGCAATGCAATCTACTCCTCAACCTTATCCCTTTCCCAGCCAATTCACTGTAATGCAACCTAATCTAATCTTCAGCCGCCTCCCCATCTACATCCACACCACCCATCACCGGTCCGACTTCCCCATTCCCAACACCATTCCCATCATCCAAACCCTTGACACTCTCACTGCCTACCCACTCCAACGTCTCCCACGGCTTCCTCACAGCCCAAATGACATCAAACCTATCCCCAGGATACGTCGTATTCCCATCCTTCACGCCCAACTCCCGTACAATATCCCCCAGAACGCCATGTTCCCAACACACCAGCACGTTTCCCGGTCCCTTGTAGCTCTTAGCAGCATCCGCAGCACCGGAGGCGTCATCGCGGTCGATTTTCGTGTTGGGCGTAAGGTTGAGGTCTTGGGAGAGCGGGAGGATCGTCTCGTAGGGGCGGGAACGGCTGCCATCTATAACGTTTGTCAGCTCTGATGGTCGTTATGGTTTTTTCTTTTGTGTTCATTCTTCTTGCTTAGGATTTTCGAAATCGGAAGTGGAGGGCGGAAAGAAAGGAAAAGGAAAGGGAGAGGGAAAACAAACCTTTCTTCGGATGCTCCGCAATAATATACTGAATATCATACGCACTCCCCTTCCCAAACACCTGTCTCAGTCCCTGCGCTCGCTGCAATCCCTGAGCTGAGAGACCATCTGCATCTTTCCCATCAGATAGCTTAGGTGGTTTCTCGCCGTGGCGGATCAGGTAGACGATTGGTGACTGTGATTTTGTCGCTGTTAGGGCTGCGGCTGAAGAAAAAGAAGAAGAGAGAATTCCGATCAAGAGAACGGAGAGGAAGAAGGTAAAGCGAACCATTTTTCCTTTTGACATTAGGAATTAATGGTCGTGATTGAAGAGATCGAGGAGAATGGACCGAGGAGGGAGGAGGTACCTAGATGTATTGCACTGTGGGTTAGAAACGATACCTAGGTAGGGCCAGGATTCGGAGACGACTTACAAGGGAGTTTAAAACCCTTGAATCGCGATAGAGTAGATGGTGTTCGAGAAGGTTTTCTTGTTCTTTTTTTCGCCGCTCGATAAAGCACGATACGAGGAAATAGATGAATGGAAAAGTAGGTACGCCGTGCGCAATTAATATATGCAAACACTAGTCCATTGCGCCTTCCATTCCTTCTCGTGTGACGGTCGCCTTCCCCGATCGTAGCTTTCCGCTGATTTAGGCAAGAGCTCGCGTGACAGCCATAACTTACTATGATCGTGATCATGGCTATGGTTCTCACCTCAGCTGGCTGCACGGAACGGCGTTGTACTACACCACGATGACATGAGAAGAAACAGTGCCGCACGTCTTATTGGTACGGTATTGCGATAAGGTTGTCGTATCTGCTCCGGTAGGGCTGAGCTGAAGGAGCTGTGAGACAGGTCGTGCGAATCACAGCTCGCGTGCTGGAGGACCGGGTCCGGGGAAGGGAAGAGATGCAGATGCAGGGCAGGTGATGCTTGTATGTCTCACCGCGCTTAACATCGGCCGACAGACTCTCGAAAGCCACCAGACAGAAAACAGAAAACAGAAATAAGAGCTTAAACTCTATGGCCGAAGAGCAGCAGATTGCATCATAGAAAAACATATACGAGATAAAAAGAGATCGAAAAAACCCTCCTTCATCGAATCGAACCATCAAAATAGCCATCGCCAAAACCTAGAATCAGACAGCCACGATAGCGCAGCCTCAGCACCTAGCTCAAGATATTGTGCTCTGCTACACAGAAACACTACAGTACCACAAACCCTACCTATGCATCGATAAAGCTAAGAGTGTTACACAATCGAGTTATCCTTGTGCTTGTACTCCTCTCTACCTGTACCCCCACATGTGCTTGTACTTGTACTCAGATGTATCACTCTCCACCACCGTCTCCATCCTCACTTCCGCGCTTCACGAGACGGGGCAACTTTCCTACCCCCGGCACCCCGCCACGAGACCCGAAAAATCAACCCCTCAACCCTTACCCCACCTACCTAGTTAACTTCTATCCAACCTACAAGTTCTACACGAGACCATGCCTTCATCTTAAACTTTTAGCGTCCATCAAACAGCAGAACTTTCTTTCCCCTGCCCATTCATGTCTTCACATGCACCGAATTCTAGTTTCAATGATCACAGCCTAAACCTAGCTTGACTAGCCTAGAGATGTAGCGACTCCCACGAGAATATTTAGCGAGGAGAGGATCTCTAAAAGATAGGGGCTCTGGTTTAGTGCCTCAGCAAGCGAGCGAGGTCCCTTCTAACTGATAAAGAAACCTTTCTCGCCGCACGGGAACTTTTTCTCCACGAGCACCCATTGTGAACATAGAATGTACGATCGAGATCGAGGTATCTTTAACCATTATCGCATTAATTTTCGCTGTATGTAAGCCATAGCCATATCTATCAGCCCGCCACATCGATCTCCTCCCGCCCACCCCTCCTCGCTCGAGCTAAAAAGCTAGAACCAGCTTCAACAATTTCTCAAAATCCGGCGTCCCCAATCCCGTCACGGGATCCCACCCCACCGTCGCATTCCAACTCGCATACGGCACGATGCCCGCGCCCACAAACGGTGCTCCCGTCTGTCCATTAACGCCATTACAGCCCACGCTGCCCCCTCCCGTGATATCGTTCAATGCCGTGTATCCGATCGCATAGAGAGCCGGGTTGATGAATCCTAATGGACCCTTGCCGACGCGGAAACGAGCATCGTTTAGTAGGCCGATGATTCCGGCTACGACGGGGGCGGCGGCTGATGTACCACCCGAGGCGGAGACGACGCCGGCGTAGATAACTTCGTACCTGGTGGGATTGTTAGTTTGAGAATTGAGATGGGATAAAGGAGAGCGAGGCATACCAAGGAGTCAAGCTATGTGCGGAAATGTCCGGGAATCCTCGTCCGGCGAAATTGGTGTATGGTTCGTAGTACTTCTTAACAGCCGGACTGATGTGCTCCGCGAGATATGTCTCGACGGCAATTTCTTGATACCAAGCAGTGGGGAAATAGTTGCTGAATCCTCCGGAGCCGTCTACCCACGCCACCTCGGGCGTGACGGCTTGTGTTCCACCAACGGATGTGATGTAGGGGCACGTTCCGGGAAATTGAGGTGTGAACTGTGTGGTGTTCTTGCCGTCGTTGGATTTGCATGGTGCGCCGACGCCGGTATCGCCTGCAGATTCGAGGACGGTGATTCCTCGAAGTCCAAGAAAGCCGATCATGTTGCAGACGCGTACGGCATAGCTGTATGGGACAGTCTGCTCATCATCGCCATAAGAGTTGGAGATGACTTGAGGAAGAGCAGAGTTTGGCTGTGAGAGGAGATATTGGTAGTACGGGAGATACGGCTCATTTTCGTTGTCGGAAGGGAGAGGTTCGTCAAGGTTGGGAACTGAACGGAGTTAGCTTCGAGAGATCTCGCACTAACTTGGATCTCACGGGGATGGGGCCTTACTGAATGGTGGGCTTCCTCCAGTAATGAATTCTACGACTGGTAACGGATGACTGACTCCAATGATATTCTGAACGTCCAGATCTGCCTCCCCGGTCTGAGCAGTTGCCGGATTCTGATCATTGGTTGCTCCATTGATTAAAATGGTCGAGAAATTTTGGTGAGGAATACCATTAGCCTCCTCGAACTGAAATAAATCTGTATACAAAGCAGACTCGTTGAGGAAGCTCCCAAAGCCAACTGTGCTCCCAGAATTTGGATCTGGTGCGTAGCTGCCAATATTGTAGAGCTGCTTGATGCACGACGGGGTGATCGAAGTCTGGCAGGAAGCAGCAACCGAAACAGAGGGAGAAGAATTCGAAGTTCTCTTCGTCTTGGTCGCCTTCCTGAATTTGGGAGCGTTGGCGACAGTCTTGCCAAAGTAGATTGTGGGCGAGATCAGATCGATGTATTGAACCAGATCATCCGGGACCGAGTACTGTGTAGTCCTCAGTTTTGAGACATCGCCGCTCGTGTATGTCGCAAATGTGGTGTTGAGCAATGAATTGGCATTTTGGACGGTGGTTGCAAAAGATACAAAGTGTCCATCGGTCGTCATCTGAGTGACGCCGGAACTGCCCAACCACTTCTGAACAGCGTGGACGCCCGCAGGGTCTGGAGCAAAGAAGGCGTTGACCTCGTCGGCATCCATGTGCTGTCCATATTCCGCATTGCCCGGAGTGGACACAGCTAACAGCTTGGACTGCAATTGATCGATATTCTGCTGCGTGAGGCCAATGGTCAAGCTGATTGCCGTATTTGCATCTGGTGTCGAAGCCTGGGTCCATCCTCCCGGAACAGCAGCGAGCTTCTCATGGATCGCGGCGGAAGCTGGTACAGCTGACAGGGCGAAGGCAACGAGGGCAGTCTTCGCGTACATGATTGAAGCTTCGCGATGTTTGTGTGCAGTGAAACCTCGGAGCAGCCACCCGCGGACGCGGCGCGGTATTTGTATGGCAACAACATTCCTCGCGCGCTCCTATGACGAAGCTTAAGATTGCCATGAGTGCTCAAGCATTATCCGGCGCCTTGCCCTGCCCCGCACCGAGACGGGATCGTCGTGCTCATAATCTCAAGAATGGTCGTGATCAAGCAGTTCTGGAAGGTGTATGGCGGGGTCTGCCAAGATGGGGCAGAAAGCTTGTCTATCTTGATTGCAGGTTGCAGGGCACGATGCCTCCTGCCTATCACAGTTAGGCTTGGCATATGCTTCATCTAATCCCGACACCGCCTTCCTGTTCCTATCATGAACTCGCAATTGACGCTTCCGATTGGAGAGTGTATCCTGACCCGTCAGCGCGTTAATCTGCCGGGGTTGCCAAGTCTGCATTCCCGCAAGCCGCCGTAGTCCTTCCGAGGGATCGACGGCACTGGGATCCGCGACGAATCCTTGTATCACAGGAGACAATCAGCCGCAGAGCTGGTATATAAATTAATTCGAATCCTTCAATTTTGAAGATACAGCGTGCATACATATTCCTCTCGCCGCTATCGTTGCGGTCGAAGTCAAAAAGCGATTCCCAGATGTTGACTGCCAGATGACGGTTCATGAAATTATTTTGTCTAGTATGCCTGTACCAAGATTGGAATTTCATATAGTGACTAGCGGCCAGGATTTTAGGCGATAATTGTCAAGAGGTGCTAAGTTGGTAGACATGTAGAGCCGGGTACGCTTTGCGGCAGTGATGCCATTTTGGGATAGAAACTGCTACGAGATGATGCGAGGTTGATAGCAGGCCTACGACGTAGAGTCTTGATTGCTCTATGCTTGGAAGGAAGAAAGTGTGGGTCTCCGAGCGATGGGAATCGAGTCAGGATGGTGTTTGATACTCGGAATGGGAAGAAGAGAGCAATAGTGAAGAATTGAAAAGTCTTCAGATTTGAATATTGATCAATTGATCTTGCGAGAAGAGCTTTTGGTGGTGATTTACTCTTGCTGAATCCATCAAATTGCCACTTGCGATGCACAGCTTGTATGACGAGAACTCAGCAACCAAAATTTTAGAGTTGGCGAGGAGAGAAAAAACAAATGTGAAAAAATCCAATTCGAACGAATAAGTCCGTCGAAAATGAAAGGTCCATCAAAAAAAAAGAACATAACAGTTGGCATGATGATGATAATACCACCATAGAAAGTGCACATCTCAACCAATCTATAGATTGAAAGCCTTGTACACTTGCAAAGCGCCTTCGACACACTGAGTCAGACCAAAGAGAATTGTCAACGCAAGTACCCAACCAGCGACCCAAAAGGTGTACCACTGAACCCGTTTCCGTCGATCGTACCACCATTGCGAGAGAGTGTTTGGTTCAGCTTCATCGAAAATCTGCTTGAGAATGACGAGTCGATCGTGCCAGAAGTGGAAATTTTCGATCCGGCGATCCTCTGCTCGCAGGCGACCACACCTTAGGACTTTGCTGTCGAGGCTGTGTTGTGTTGATACTCTCCGGAACCTAGGTATAATGAGTCAGTAATGCTTTGATCAAGCAGGTTCGAGAAATGGAAGGAAGATAGTCTGAGATGAGCTGAAGGTCCAGAAATGGCCAAAGCAATGATTTGGCCGAGCGAAACAACAGCCACTAAGTTGTAGCATTGCAATGTACCTCTAAAGTTTAGTTCATGAAAGCTTCAACGAATTACTGCAAGCACTGGATATCAATCCAAACCTTCTCATCTGATGGAGAAGATGTGGAGTTTCTGAAAACGTCCTTACCATTTCCGAGTCTCTCGATCTGTTCCTGGAAAGAGTAGTTTGAAGGTCTGTAGCGTTTCGTCAATAAGCCCAGGAGGAAATAACGAGCTGGTAGTATCAGCGCAAGAACAGATTCAATACTTAGACGTCTGTACCTTTGCCGATGACTTTCGAGGAATGAAGCATGGTGAAAATTGGCCACTTTCTGATCCCGGTCATCGAAGCTCAGATGATCAGCCAGATTTTTTGTCCACTCAATCTCGATACCACCAACCCGTCGATGGATCCACATAGCAGCCTAGGATGTCGGAGTTAGCAATGTCTTAACTTGGATGTCACTCACACGTGTACAACACCTACGTACCAAACTATCGTCGGCTCTCAGAAAGTCAGGGAGTTATGGACGGTGAAATTCGAGGCTACTTTACGTGACGGCGATTGTGGATCATGGGTCGTAGATGAAGAGTCTGGTGATCTCGTTGGTCACATTGTTGCTAGCAGCTCCAACTCGGGTGTTGCATACATTGTTCCTGCATGCCATGTTTTTGCAGATGCAAAGGAGAAGTTCGGTCTAGAACTGGCAGTCGCTACGTTCTCAAGCATAAATGCGCCCTCGAAATTTGAAGCGCAGTCACTCCACTTTGATGAGCAACCGATTAAGACATCCTCACAAGCCATCGCAGTCGATCTTCCAGATGGCCTTCAAGGTGTATATCGAAGAGAAGAAGATGCACTAATAGAGCGCGGCACGGGTTACGGCTGACCAAGGGTATCCACGTGGGTAGGTGCCTATAGGGAGGGTAATCGATATTTTATTACTCGTTAGGTGAGAAGGGCAATCTTAAAAATACGTAGAATACTCGCAAGTTACTTTATTATGTAAAATAAGCTCTTTTTATTAGCTAAACTAACTTTAGTAAGGCTAGAAAAAATTATTATTATTACGTATAGTTTTAATTAAATAATTATTTAGTTAAATTAAATATATATATAACGGAAATATACGTGCCGAGTATACTATTAGTATTTATAGCTATAGTAAATAGATCTTTTAAAACTATATTTATTACCTTACTTATTTATAGGTAGTTTATTTTGCTAAATAGGTGCCTATATCTACTCGTGCCGCGCTCTATGCACGAAGAGCTAAAGAAGCACGAAGAGCTAAAGAGGTACGAATAGTTAAAGAGGCATAAAGACGCGAAGACAAAGTACAAAGAGGCTACAACGAGGTACGAAAAGGCCTAAACGAGGGATCAAGAGACGAAGTACGAAGAGTTAAAGAAATACATAGAGGTAAGTAGTGAAGAGCGGGAAAAAATACAAGAGGCGGGGAGGTATCTAGAGGCGACGTACGAAGAGTGGAGGAATTACCAAGAGGCGAACATGAGGCATGACTATGTGAGGTGCGAAGAGTTGTTAAAATTCGAAGAGGCGGAGGCGAGGTATGACGAGGTAAAAATGAGGTTTGAGGCAATTCGTGAAGAGTGGAAGAAATACCGAGAGGTGGAGGCGAGGTATGAACAAGCGAACTATGAAGAGATGTATACAGAGGCGAAAATAAAATATCAAAAAGCGAAGAGAAGGTACGAACAGGCGATGAGGCACGAATAAGTAGAGAGTCATAAAGAGGTGGAGAAGTACGAAAAAGCGAAGAGTTACGAAGAGACTAAAATAATATGAATTTGGTTACAAGGATTTGGAAAAGGACAGCATTTTTGACCATGAGCACTGTTCTCCATATGGTATTTTTTTCCAACAGTAGCATAAGATTTCATCATAAATTTCTCGGGATCCCACATCAAAACGAATTCGATTGAGAATATCTACTATGGGTGAAATCTTTGGCACTGAAGAAAACAAGACTTCTGAATAAAACAACGCAATTATTTTCTTCTCTGCAACAAGTCTATTTCAGAATTTGGCGAGACATTAAGGCCGCTCCCCTTTGTCGAAAGCTTCGACGTCCTCTATGGATCGCAGCCACCTAATTCTCTGGATTTTGATCTCAAATTTACGTCTCAAGAGCCACGATTTTCGCTATATTCTATGGAGATTACTTCAAAAGCAGCGAGTCATCCGCGTGGCCATGTAATAACTACGCCTCATCCAAAACCTGCACAGCCAGACTCCAGAGATCCTGCTAGAAAACCTTGCTTGAAATTCGCGATCGGAGCGCTCATTGTTGGAATCACGTTTCCAGTTCATTTCAGTGATCAATAGTGCGTAGGTTTCCACGACGGATAGAGAGGAGTGACCGCAACAGTAGAGAAAGATGGGCCTTTTCCCAGCCTCATTTGTAGAGAATTTGCAAGCAGTACTGTAGGTGTCACGGGTCTCAACAGCGGTCAGGCATTCCCAAGTCTTAATTATCCGCGACTCCGAAGATCCGAATCTAAGCGGAATAGCAGCTCAGAGGGATCCGGATCGTCATCGAAGGATTCGTGGCAAACAAATGCTCGGCGACTCTCGGTCTTGGTTTCATCAAGGCAGACACAAATAAACAAAGGAGAACTTGATCAACATATATTCATATCTCTCACCACACATCCCTCCAAGCTTTAAGCAGTCTCTCAATGTAATCACTCTTGACCACCTTAACCATGGTCCTGAGCGCCTCGCTGCCCCTCTCCGCCTCTTTCGTCTCAAAGCCTACCTCTTTATCCCCAGCACTATTCTCCTGCGCCTCCCAAAACCCAAGCAGCTTTCTACTGGGATTCTTCTCCACATCCACCTCACTATCCTTCAACTTCCCCAACCATTCCTCCCTTCTCACAACCTCAAACTCCAACCCCGCCTCCTTCAATTTCGGAAGGAAATCTCTCTTCCAAGAGAATGGCCTCGGAGAAACCAAATTATAGACCAACTGCTCCTCCTCATTCTCACCACCACTCAACCCCCCAAGCGCAAGTACACACCTGCTCAAGGTCCCCAAATCAATCCACGAGCACTGATCTCCACTTCCGACACGATCCGGCAACGCTCCAGTAACGAATGCGGATCTGATCATCAGTGGAATCATCTCATTCGGATTCCAGAGCATGCTGCCTTCTCCTTTAATCGTCGAGGGTATAATCTGTCCTATGCGTAGGATATTCACATCTGCTCCATAGAACCTCGCAGCGGTTTCAAGTATCCGTTCACCGATCAATTTCGACCTTGCGTACCCCGTCGGACTTGCGTATCTCAAGTCTTCGATCGGGCTTTCTTTAATCACGACTTGAGAGCCAGGAGTAGCCATCGCGGTCCCGACGCTAGAGCAAAAGAGCAGCTTTGCGGGCTTGGAGAATGGTGATGCTAATGAGAGATTGATCAGGTTTCGCAACCCTTCGAGTTGGGGGATCAAAGAGGAGAGTGGGAGGGCGAAATTCACAGCCCACGCGCAGTGGATTATGTGCGTTATTTCGCCGAAAATATGGGATGAGATGTCGGTTGAGATGGGGATAAGTTTTGGGGATGATGAGAGGGTGGGGAAGCCGTGAGTTGAGAGAGCGGAGTGGAGGCGTTGGAGGGGAGTTTGTGGGGTTGATGTTGCGATGGTGGTGCGAATTGGGAGGATGATTTTGGAGACGCTGGGGAGGGAGATGAGGCGTGAGAGGATGTGGGAGCCTAGTGAGCCAGTTGCTCCTGTGAGAAGCTTAAGAAGGTCAGTTTCTTCTTCATATTTTTGTTTGGATGGGAGGAAGTTACGACGACATGAGTCTCTGCTTTCTTCCCACCAACCACAGTTCTCTTCTCAAAGACTGAGAATTTCTTAGCCAATTCCCTCATTTCTTCAATCTCGTCCTTCTCCTGGTCATCAAGAATACCAGTTCTCAAGTTGATCAACGCCTTCGCGAGCCCAGCAGTGTCCTTCGAATCATAGACAACCATGCTTGGAACCTTCGCAGCATTGCCACCAAGATCCAAGCTCTTGATAATCAGACCCCGCATTTGGATCGCCTTGAGACTGTCGACTCCAGCAGAGAAGAAATCTGCTTCGTTACTCTCCAACACGATTCCAATTTCTTCGAACTTCTGCACAATCCAATCTTCCAGTTCTGGGAGATCCAGAACGAGAGTGCCTTCTTGCGAACTCTCGAGCCTGGCATAGGCTTCATCGATTACCGTTGCGAAGTCTCGGTATACTGCTGCTCGTTTTATAGAGCTTTTGTCTGTGATAGGACACTCGATCTCCTCTCCAAGAACAACGATCATTTCGCGAGAGATCTGAGAGAACCCCTCAGCCTTCGAATTCGCATCCTCAATTGTCTCCCAAACCGTATCAAGGAACTCCTCATCATTCATCCCTTTCGCATTCGCCCCACGAAAAAGCAGTAATCCAGGTACCGCTCGATCAACACCAAACACCACCGCCTCTCTCACCAACGGATGCTGCGTGATCCTCCCCTCAATTGCCAACGGCAATACCTTCTCCCCATTCAACAACGTAACTCGATCATCCAATCTCCCGATTGGCTTCCATGCATTCTTAATCTCTGGATGCGGGATGAAGAGATCGGATGTGTGGTAGGAATTGGAAGGGTCATTGGAATTGCTAGTCATTTTTCCAACGTGTCCGTCGAGGACAATGCATTCGTGGACAATTTCGTGGGGTGGGAGAGAGGGTGATTGGGAGGGGAGTGGACGCATGAGGATGAAAGGTGCGATGTGTGGGGGTGGACGGAGGTAGTTCCATGCGTCGTCTCCAGAGGGGCGGTTAAGAGATGTCAAAATCAACGCCACTTCCGTCCTATTTTCCAAAGCGATATTAGCTTCGTAAGCGAGAAAAAGGGGCGGAAAAGTAGGAAGAGAAGCAACTCACGCCCCAAAGACAGTCCCAAATTTCACCCCTTCACCAACAAGTAAATCACCCAGCTCATCCGGCGTCCTGCTCCCACTACAACTAACAAGCTTACACCTCTTTAGGGCCTTAACCCCTTCTCCCTTTGCTCCTCCTTCACACAGCAGTTTTAATACATACGGCACCGTCCACACAACCTCCACTCCCTCTCCCTCTCCCTCTTCTTTCCCATTTAGCTTTCCTGGGAGACAGGCTCCCCTGATAGCTCTCGTCACTGTCTCATTCGTCTGCGGCACCAGCCCATTAAATAAGAAGATACACCTTCTCACAAAAATCGCTTGGATGAAAGATATAAATCCATGCGCGTGAAACAGCGGCACGGACTGGAACGCAGTCATCTTCTGCGCGGTCCGGAAGGTAGCGAAGAGGCGGGTGTGGCGGTAATGTATCGGTTTCGGCGTCCCGGTTGAGCCGGAGGAGTGCATGAGGATAAGGATCTTTTCCGCTTCTTGTTCGCCATCTATTCCTTCTCTTCCGAATTTCGGGGTGGAGATGGAGATCGATGACGGGATATCGTATTGGTCCCGTGTGAGGATTGGGTGGATGGTGAGAGGCTGGGGGAGGAGGGGAGAAGAGGAGGTAGAGGTTGCGAGACAGAGGTATTGTGGTGCGTGGAAGAGGAGAGTAGCGTTGGAGCCAGAGAGGAGAGAGACGCAGGCCGAGGCGGGAAGACGTGGGGATAGGATGAAAGTTGTATAGCCGAGACGACCGAGGGCGAAGATGGTGAGGATATAGGAAAGAGTGGAGGGGCCGTAGACTGCTGCTACGGTGTCTGAGTACTAAATTCGGTTTTAACAACATCATTATTCATATTCTCTGTCAATGCAGAATAGATTGGGAACTAAGGAGAAGTAAAGAAGATGATAGGAAGGAGAGCCAAGAGGAAAGGAAAGAAACACACCACAGGATTAACACCCATCCCTATCAGCGCCTTCGCTGCTCCATCCACAAGTCTATCAAGCTCCTTCCCAGTAAAGAATTCATAGTCATCGACTCCATCTTTTGTCCTAGGATACGCAATCAGAGGCACTTGTTCCACATCTTCTGCTCGTTCACGGATCACGTCGTCGAAGGTGTATAACTTTTTCGCTCCTCCTCTTTCCGCTACCTTGAGACGCAGCACTGGCTGGTTCTGTGGATCTATATCACCCATCTTGCTCTCAATCGATTTTGCGTCGTGAAAGTCTCGTTTGAGTCTGTCGTCCTCCTTCTGCAGCAGCGGCAGCTTTCACAAGCCTTCTCAATTTCGCTCGAATCCGTGTACAAATCCCTTCTTTCCCTCTCTTCTTCCTTGTCTCCTTATCTTCACCGGGTAGCCATGAACTACATCCAGATATCACCTAGCATTCGTCTTTCTTTCAAGCTCCCTCCTCGCGTATGCGTTAAAAGGGAACTGTCAAAGATCCACTCCGCTACTGCATTTCTGCACAGCAATCTAACTAACGGGGACAACGTTTTTTCTTACTCAAAACAGACGATTCTCCTCCGCGAGCGACACTCGAGGTTCCGGGGCGGGCGAAGCGCCAATAAAGGAAGTTAGGAAGGTTACTTCCTAACATTCCCTCCCGACTTTATCAGTACGATGAAGGGTCGGGACATGGGGTTGGGTAAGGTGCAGGCATGGGGAGGGGTTGGTTGGTTGGGTTGAAACGGGGTTGCAGCAGGGATCAAGATCGGAGCCAAGGGCTAGTAGCGGGTTGGGGCGGTCCGGAGGCAGGATCTGGATCCTTGTTTTGACGTTCTTTCGCTTTGGACCCTGGACCCTGAAACTTTTGAATGGATGATGCGAGCAAGGTTAGGGGCAGGGATGGAACAACTTCAGAATTCAAACCCCGGTCTCGAAATCGTCAGGATCGGGCCCGCGAGACCAAGAGCCAGAGTCGAATAGACGAAAGCACGAATCGCCTCGTTTTGAATCCAGTTCTTCCCATATTTCCTAGAAATAGGGGCGGCAATGGATTTCTTATACCTTCTTCCATCTTCCAAGCTTGAGGTGTTTGTTTTCAACGTCAGAAGAAGGCCTAAACCTGCCCTGCCTGGAGCATCCGTTTTGACTGGTCCCGAGCAGCCATAGCCATGTTTCCAGGGTATATGGAGTCGAAATGATATTAACCTGATGTTCGGAGGAACACAGAGATAGAGGGGATAGGTAGGGTTTAGATCGATGCGTAAAAATTCATGCACTTTGATATAGAGCTTCCACCACAGAAAGGTCAGCCTACGGTAGGTCATCCAAGTTCACCGATTTGACTCACTGTCAATGGCCCACATCTCCATTCCTATACAGTCACTCCAGCTGATAGATCTCATCCATTTTCTTCTCGCAGTTGGCACAGGTTACACAAGCAAGGACACAGTCGGGCCTAGAAGCGCTCCAGGGAGCCGGCGAAGACAAACTCCGTGGCGAGTGCGATGCTACAAATCGGGGCCGTATTTGCGGGTACCAACGTGAGCTTGCTTTCTGTTGTGCGACCCAACGGGATATCCTAGAACGTGTGACGACGCCATTGGCTGGGCTGCCAAAACGAAGCAAGATAAGGACTTCGCCCATCCTGAAGAGTTTCATCTTTTAGCATCACAAGTTGCAGCGATCAAGTCGCAGCAAGTGCGAATTACGAGCTACCACATTACTAGAACAGTAGCTGCAATACTACAGCAATGGTTTTTTTGTTAGACCTTCCAAACGAGCTTGTCTTCGACATAGTCAAGCATCTAGATCAACATCAAGATATCAAATCCATCGCTCGTGTGAGTCGGGCATACCACAGATTTTTCAACGATGATGTCTATCGTTTTAACATCAGCTCTCGAGGAGGTCGCGGTGTCCTCCGGGCAATAGCACGCGACCGAGCTTCAGCAGTTGGCAAGTTTCTGGATCTTGGGCTCGACATGAATGCGGTTCCTTGCTACCGTCGCCGCTCAACTCTTCTTCACCTAGCTGTCCAGTGTGGCTCTCTTACCACAGTAATGCTTCTCTTGCAGAGGGGTGCTGATATTAATGCAAAAAACGAGCATGGCGCGACTCCTCTTTTCGAAGCCCTCAAAAATCGGTGTGGCGAGACCGTTCGTGCTATTTCCGAGCGAGTTACTGATATCGGCAATGTTTTTGTCGATTTTAACAGAGCCCTCACCCCTTTACATGCCGCTTGTGGATATAAGCTACCGAATGCTGCACGATTCTTTCTAGAGCTTGGTGATGACCTGCGCGCAAAGGATGCGGATGGAAAGTCCCCCTTGCATCATGCATTGAGTGGCAATATGTTCGCTTGCCATAATCGGAATGGTGATGGTGATGCTGTGTTCGACACTATCACAGTCCTGTTGGAATTCGGAGTGAAGCTTGATCTGGTCGAATGGGAGTACTCCCGGGGGATACCCGTTTCGACCTTCGAACTCGGAGTCAACCACGAAGATCGAAGAGTAAGAGACTTATTCCGTGAAAAGCGAGATAAAACTCCAGTAATGGTTCATAGTGGCCTCTACATTGGCCGGCCTTGGATGTCTCCAGAAGCTGAAGAATCTGACGGGGCCAAGCAATGGACTCAGAGAGCAACGACACGGCTCGAAGGACTCAGGCGTAGGCATCAAATTTCTTTCAACAAAGCCCTCGGAGATTCTATCTCACTTTCCTCAGGAGGTGGCAAGCCTAATCTTGAGTCCTGGTTAAACAGGGGAGAGTGTGCTGACTTGACTGGCAATTCCTTTCCTGCCTTGTCTGACATCTCGCTGTCACCGGTTCTGAGCGTGCAAAGTACAGCCAGCATATGGTCCCCTTCGAATATCCAGCAATTAATCGCCAGCATTTCGCTAGCAAAGGCAAAAGCCAAGACACCACACAATCAGAAGGATCGACAGACGGACCCATTTCCCCAACTTGTTGCAGAGACGCCGCTTCCGCAGTTTTCTACGGAAGCAAAAGAGAAGTGGGCAAGTTTCCGCAAATCTCACAAAGGAGACAGAGCTGAAGGGTCTCACATCACGGTCCCCAATTCAGGAGTCCGATCAGATGAAGGCAAGAGGCATAAGGCTCGCGGTAAGAAGAGCTGGAAACGCTTGGAACTTTGGTGACTTCTCTCATGATGACTGGTGTACGGTTCCATAATAACTTCTTCTACAGACACATTTTGGTCAATTCGAAAACCGGAAAACTACACCTCGCAACAAAACAAGGAGAAATGAATTTTGAGATTCAGCCTGGAAGAGGGAATCACAGGGAGTAGTCATTCTTGCGGCTTCTTCAGAGCAGCAGTTCGCACCTCAATGGTCGCTTGACTACACAATAAGGGGCTTCTTGGAAGAGACTTTCTGATAGCATTTTTATCCTCAATTCAGCATCCATGAGAGGTAATGCCGAAATATTATGCAATTTTCTCTCTTTGTGACGATTCTGCCAACGCTGCCCCTGAACACTCTAGAACATCTAAGCGAGACCCCTGATTTTAGCGAAACCCACCAAAGGCAGCATTTAAGCACTTACTTTAAGCTTCTTTAGTATGGTTCGAAAAGATCATAAAAACAATCTACCTTATCCTTCGGTAGCTCTACTAAAATGCGGTCCAAATAGTGTACACATTTCATTCTAGGATACTTAGGGGCTGTGATGCGGGGCTTTAAAGTAAGGGATTGGAGGCACTCGCTAAGTACACCGGGCTAAGCGATTTCCCCCCTATTTCAAGGCCTCGCATCACAATCTACAGGATGAAGAAATCACGTCATCGCCTACATTTTGGCTCAGACTGAAGCGGGTCTTAGGTGCAGCTTATATGCTTGAACTATTTGCTGGAGGGAATTATAGGTAATATGTCAAAGTCTACCTGTATAGGATTTCGTGTCAAGGTATTATTATTACTTATAAAACTCTTCTCTCCAGTCACACCCCTACAAGAACAGAAAATCAAAGCTCACTTCCGAAGTGATATCAACAGCAATCGTATATCTACCACAGGGTATATCGTCCTTCATCCTTCATCCATCGTCCTAATTGCTGAAATAATAATTGCTCGCCACCACTGGTCCCAGTTTTGCCTCCTTCTCAAACGCCTTCAAATCATATCTTATCCTTGGCCCAATCCCCATCTTCTTCCCATTCGCTGGCGCGTACTTGGCTGTATCGAATCCCTCGGGCTGCTCGTATAGCAAGAAGACATAGCGGTGCGGGCTGCTGATTGGTGGCGGCCCGGGGCCAGCGTAGTCCGCGATAAAGGGTGCGTCGCCTGCTACGAGGTGTGTGGTGCCGTCGGCGGCCTTTTCGGGCTTGAGACCTGGTTGTATCCCTGGGTTTTGTCAGCAGCGTTGGAGCGATTGGGGAAAGGGACATGCAATGTAGAGCGGGACCCAGGACGGCGAAGGAAGGGAAGGGAGGGTCGATATCAATGCCTATAACAATATAGGGCCCCGTAGCGGCTCCGTTGAAGCTAAGTTCGGGAGCTGATTGCGCCTCTGACGGAACATCACATCAGCTACAAGTTCTCTGATATTTATGGGAGAGGAGTTGGATTCTTTACCTTTCTTCGGGATATGCTGTCCTGGAGTGACCTTCTGGGTACCGTGAATTAGGCCTAGAATCGTTGACTCGTCTTTGGACAGCGCCAAAGCGGCCTCAACGTTCTTGATATCTGGCATGTTGAAGTTTCTCTCCTTTGCAATAGGAAAAGAAGGCCAGCTTTTTCTTTAACAGATTCTACATCGGCGGTATGATGTGATATACAATATTTATTCTCGGTGAGGATTGCAAATCTAAACCAAATAAGAAGTGTGGGGTTAAGGTAATTTATTTCCGACCATCGGGGCGCACGACTGCCGATTTCCGATTAAGGTTAGCGATTTCCGATTAGCGATTTCCGACTGCCGATATGTACCCTTTATTCGTGGACGGAGAAAACAATATACCGCCGGTCAACAGGCCGTTGCTAATATTGGTAGAGACTCACCATTATCTAAATCCGTATGACATGCGTAGGTCGTAGGCAAAGAAGGCTATTTCCAAAATTTGTGATCATTAATCGAAGCAAATCATTAGCGAGGACTCGGCTAAAAAGGATTTTAGCTATTTACTCTTGTCGTCCGAGTCAACAAAATTTTTATAAAATCAAAGCCAATGAAAATAAAACATCTAAATTATAATAATTAAAACGTACAGTTAAAATCAATATATATTAGAAATCATTAGAATACCGAACCGAAGATTAGTCGTATATACTTAGATACATTACTTTTCTTTTCTGAAGACATGCGATGCGTCGAATTATATCATTCGAAGATATAATCCATTTTTAAAACGTACAACTAATATCCTACTTCCGATGCTGTATCCTTTCCGTCTCCCTCTCAATCTCCCTCCTTACCTTCTCAATCTTAAGATCAACCTCTGTCGTAACTTGAATACCCACCCCCATCCCATTTTCCAATTCTCTCTCCCTCTCCCTATCTCCGTCCCCATTCCCTCTGCCAGCCCGTCCTCCGCTTGCCACCACCGCATTATTACTCCCCTGCCCTGTAACATTCAACTCGATCTCGCTCCCACTCTCGCCTACACTCTCGACATCGATATCTACTCCTTTTCCCCGTCCAATCCCTAATCCATTTCCCCTTTCGAGCCCCATCCCTCCATTCCTATCCATCCTATGAAACCCATCTGTGGTCTGCGACCGATCCGTGACGCGGGACAAAGGATAACTTTTTGAAGAAGGGTTGCCATAAGGGGTGACGGAGCTGCCGCTGCGGGATGAGGAGAAGAAGCGTCCAAAGAGGGGGCGGAGAAGTGGGAGGTTACCTGACGTGATGCCGGTGCCGAGTTCGATGTAGGTCCAGATTCCGGGGGCGACTTGCGTATCTGTTTGACGACATGAGATATTAACTTTTGTGTTTCCTTTCTCATCCGTAGGGGGCGAGGCAATGGGAGTGAAGGAAAAAAAAAGTTAAGGGATGGGAGAACTAACAAGTAATATCCTTAACATTAATCTTCGCCAATGCCACGAATCTCAAAATACTAGTCAAGCACACAAAACCTCCCAGTAAAAACATGCCGCTCAGCGCCATCTTTCTCCGTCTATTGATCTGCAGTTTCCAGATCATGGGAATAGGCAAAGAGAGGATGACGAGATCACCGACGAAGGATAGAACTCCATTTGTCATGCCGATGGTGATCAAAGCGTTTGGAATACAGTGTCCACCGGGGATGGTTTTGTCCCAGAAGTATGCGACGGGAAGGCATTGTAGCATGTTGGACACGAAGGCAGCGATGGCCCAGCAGAGGGTGAAGAGCCAAACCTAAGGGAGTTTATTAGCGATTGAATTTCAATGGAGTTTTGGTGATGCGATGTGAGGTGATGTTGATAAGTAGTTTGAGAATTGGCGGTTGAAGTTGTGCTTCCCGTGGCCACGAATTACTCACGCAACCACTGGGTGAGCGTTCTATTGGAAAGAAAAGGCTTACTCCAAATGTTACTCGTTTGAAAGCCCGCATCGGGAATAGACGAGAGTAGAGAAGTAGGATTGATGTCTTGACGCAAAGTAGACATGGTGGGTTGCCTCTCTGCAGAATGAAAAGTGACTGCAAGATCCATCAGTCTTCACTCCAAATGGACGCTGGAATACCATACAATATTAAACTTTCTCAAATCCGCTTTCGACACATTTACTTCATGCTCTCCCAAACCAACCGTCAGACCTAAGACCTCGTCAGATGAAATATATTTGATCTCTGAGCGAGACACCACGAACCATAAAACAAACAAGCCGCTGGGATATAACTGAATGGTAGGGCCAGCCCCATTATCCAATCATCTAATTGAAGTCTTGCACCCGACCTCTTTCTAGCCACCAGTCTCGCAATGTAAGATGCATTCGATACAATCAACACCACAATCGTTGAAGCTAGAACCACTCTCCTGTTGTACGCAACAGCGGCCTCGTCTTTTAGTGTGGCGCCCATACCTTCGAGAATTAGGGACGTGCTGAAGGCTGAAGGTAAGACTAAAGTAGGCTCGAGAGTAGCAGTAAGACATAGGATCTCAGAATCGTTGTCGAAACGTAGCAAAGATCAGCGAGATATCTAAGAATCTTTGTTCGATATACCAACAGCCTGTGCCCCCTGAGGACCCTGATCACAGGTCACAGTGCCGAACTCGGTAGGTACAACTTCGTTCACCAGCATGCCCACCTACCTTGTCGGAAAACTTGTTGGTAGATGAGCTAAGATGCTGGGGATTGCATGACTCCTGCACGTTGGGCTCGAGGAGAACGAATCTTGAAACCCGGGCTCGTGAACATTCCTTCTTGCTGCATGATAGGTGGATAACTTTATCAAAATCATTCCACGAAGACCCACTCCTCGGGTGGGATAAAGAAGTCGGAGAGGAGAGGGACGGGCTACGAGTTCGCTTGAGGTCGGTATCACAACTCTGCCGCCTCTTGGGCGTTGGAAATACCAGTTTCGCTTTTTCCTTTTGGAACCCAGAGAATCCACTCAGGAAGGTGTCATGGAACCGTTTCCCTCGACACCGGACCGATATAAGGAAATTGTCTCATCGCTGTTTCCTGCACGCCGGACCCTGGAAAAGTACCTGCTTTTTCTAGCCGAGGAAGGATGCCATTGCATTGTAGTGGTCGCCGTCTGGTGGGGATTGATTAGCTTGGCTTGGGATATCCAAGCAACTCAAATCGATTGACCAATCTTTTCTTCATCCTGTCTCCGTGGGATCCTGACCTGAATGCACGACAAGGAAGAGAATGTGAAGAGATCTATCAATCAATGATCGTCCCATTACGAATTTTCGGACGAAGCCGAAAAGAGGGAGGCATGTCCGGAGGCGGGGATTGAGTCGGAATAAAAGGAAGGTCAACCTTGCAGTGGCGTCGATGTGGCTGCAGATTCGGAGACGAAGACGCCCCCCGCGGATGATTCGCACTTCGCAAGTGGCTGGCACTCGGTGCGCACGTTCTAACAAGCTATGAGAAGACTGCCTTGGGTGGTCTATAGGCTCATATAACTTCAACATAGAGCTCTAATAACAAAACTATATAGTAAAGTTACCAAAATTTCTTCAGCCACTAGCTTTTAGAAATATACTAGAGATGTTAATATTCGATCTCTACTATGAGAAGCAGCTTCATCTTATAATTGTTTCTCTCATCTTTCACTATCCTGACGTACTCACTGCAATGCAACCTTTCGCCGAGCGACATCAGTGGTGCTACACGTTCTGATTGACTCTCGGGAGATTGGCTTGCTGGGACCTTGATCGCCCGAATCTTTTTCGCGAAGAAGACATGAGATCCAGTGGCTGGCCAGGCGTTGATGGGCCCCCAAACCCTGAAGGAGTGCAGCCGTTAGTTGGCGTAGTGGCATTGATTGGATCCTCAGCATCTCGACCCTGGACCTCCGGCGTTTCGTATGGTCAAGGATTCCCCAGCGAGAAGATGCTTGCCGTCCGAAGAAAACCTTCCAACCTCCCGAGAACAGACTCCCGCGAACTATACAGCACCAAGCTACTCCAGTAGACAAGACATGGTGAGATGGAGACGAAACTTGGCTTCTAGCAGCTACCGGCCCGCTACTACCGCCGAATCAAAAAATAAGCACTTGCCCAACCTTATCTCAACCTCGGGCTTCTGTGACGCCACATTTCTGTAACCGTTCCTAGTCAGGATCCTTTAGAGTTCCACAGGTCAGTAAAAGGAGGGTCCAATTGCCTGTTAATGATACAGATGTTTGGGACAGTTCAATTCGACAATGCAAGGTCGCAACCAGGCATATCCAGATCTTAGCTTCATCGATATATGATTCGATATTAGGCAACATCGTCGAGGATGGTAGCGAGATAGGAGCGATTAAAATGTTTAAAGTACCGGCGCTGCATGCGGCCACCTGCAGCTGTCCTCATTACCAAAACAGTTCTGCCCGTAGGTATCTCCTTCCCCTGCTCTAGGAAGCACACTCCCGCATCCAATTGACTACCCACGTACCCAATCGCAACCCTCGACAAATCCTTCCAAACGATCCACAGAGACATGCACTGCAATATCGAATCAATCCATGCGTGTTCTGAATCCTCCATAACGTGATTGCCAGGGACGACATGAAATGGAACATGCAACCATTCATGGGTGGAATGTATCCCCATGTCGTTGCGTGCAGCTTCCAGCATGCTGTGCGTATTCACACTACAGAATAAAACCGCAGATGGACCCGCGGATGTACGTTCTTCTAGAAGAAGAAGGTGTCAGATCCTTTCCCAATTCTTCACATTCTTTCTATCGTCCACGTCCAAGTCCTTGCATCTACAGGACTTAAACTTAACAGTTCTCAGGTATTTCCCACGTGGAATTCCTCCAATCCTTCCCAGTTTTGCGATCCCAAGATTTTCGAGATGGAGGAAGAAGTCAAGGCAGCTCCAGTGTCGCCGGTCGTGGAGATGATGGATACATCCTCAATGCCCAGCACTCCCGATGTCAAGCAAGAGAATGGCGTAACTCTTATCCCACGACCAAGTGACGACCCTCGCGATCCCCTTGTGAGTAAAGGCATCTTGTAAACGGAGTGAACCTAATACTTTTCAAGAACTGGCCGATGAAGAAGAAGATCGGCATCGTTGCTGTACTCTGCTTTGCTGTCTTCGCAGGTTTCGTTGCACCCCTCGCCGGTCAACTCAATGTCAAGTCACAATCGGCACTCTACAAGCAATCAACTGTTCATATCGCATGGCAAGTATGTCGTCCTCCATTCCAATTATCGAACATAACTCACACAGTCATAGAACTCAGCTGCCTCAGCCGGTCTAGCAACTGGAGGATTCTTCTTCGCTCCCGTCTCATTCAAACTTGGTCGAAGTTCCGTCATCTTCTGGACATTGATTGCATGCCTGCTCACACAGATATGGGCCGCTGAAATGATTCACCGAAATCAATTCAACAGCTTCATTGTTTCTCGGTTCTTCTCCGGTTTCTTCGGAGGAGTCACTGGTGTCCTTGGTCCGCGAATCTTGGTCGACTTGTTCTTCTTGCACCAAAGAGGTCGTGCCTTCACTGCTTTCCATTGGTGCTTGAACTTTGGAAGTGTGGCTGGTCCGACACTGTCTGCTTTCGTCTCATCGAACAGATCGTGGACTCTCGAGTTCTGGTGGACTGTCGGTCTGCTTGGCTTTACCATCATTCTGTGCCTCTTGTTTATGCACGAAACATCATGGGTTCGGGAGCCAGACGCTGTCAACGCTCCTGCACCAGAAGGATACATCGCTAATAGAATCGCCACTTTCTTCCCAGGAAACAAGGTCACACCGAAGTCAACCTGGACCCAGACTGGTCGCACAGCTGCCATCCCATTCCTAATTGCCGTCTCTCCTGTCACATTGATCCTGAGTGTCTTCACTCTCATCAGTTTCGGCTTCTACATCGGTAAAATCTCCCCTACCTCCCTATCTACATCAGCTAATAGACTTTTAGCCATGAACGCCGTAACACCTGTCTTCCTTCAGAAACCCGAAAAGATCGGCGGCTACGGCTTCACCACCATCCAAAACGCCTACTTCTCCTTCGTCCACTGGATCGGCATCATCGTTGCATTGATCTACGGCCACTTCGTCTCTGACCGCCTACCCCTCTACCTCGCTTCCCGCAACGGCGGAACCTGGAAACCCGAATACCGGCTGCACGCTCTCTGGATCCCGGCTCTGATCTTCAACCCCATCGGACTCGGCATTTTTGGCGCTGCTCTCGAATACCATTTGAGCTGGGTCGTCATCGCTGTCGGACAAATCTTCGTCACATTCGGTTCATTTGCTATAGTTCCAATCACGGTGAACTATATCTGTGAGAGTTTCGTAAAGCATCCCGCGGAAGCGAGTATCACGGGTAATTGTTTGAGATTGCTCTTTGGGTTGTCCGTGGCGTTTTACATCAATGAGTGGATCGCGGCTGTGGATGTAGGGTGGACGTATGGCATGATGGCCTTCTTTGATGTGTTTTCGTTTGGGTTTATTATGTTGTTGATGTGGAAGGGACATCAGATTCGGGAGTGGACGGTTGGGGGTTTGAACGAGACGGAGGAGGGTGAGAAAGTCATTGAGACTGCTAAGAGTATTGATAGCTGATCTTGCTCTCGAGAGTTTGTGAGAATGGGATTATTGCGTGTATTTTGTTTCCAGTAAAATCGATCTGCGCTGAATCAAAATAGCCTCCAAACCCATGTTGCTTATGTCATTGATACGACCTCTTTAGTTCTATAAATATATTAAGAATACTATAATACGGGCTAGAGAAGTTAATGTTTTGGGTGAAATAGCGAGCCCACCCGCCGTAATAGTGTGGCAATTCGTATGTTGCCCCAGATTTCAGCGGCAATGTTTGCAGCGAGATCTTCGAACGCACTGGAAATATTGCCATCTAGTACCTCGCAGACGAATTGCCCGGCTTATTAGTCGTCGTTCTCGAGCTCACAGAGGACACCCTCGACAAATCGGGAGATGCTGGGCCTATCGAATTCAAAAGGAGATTTATGTACAACACTAAATTGCATCAATTTGTTTTAGGTCACTAAATCAATCAAAGGAGAGGAAATTCTCGTGTTGTTCATGCAAGACGCCTTTGAAGCAGGGCCTGAAACCAATGAATATGCGTTTGCTATTTGTCTTCCAATTCAATTAACTTGCATGCATTGCCAGATATTAAGTATCGCAAGGTCCTGCAATGCTGTAGAGATTGAATTGCTTTGAATGTCTGTACTGTTAAGCGATTAGGGCATTATAAAGACATTTGTTAGATCAAGAAATATTACTGGGTTCTGGCGGAAAACAAAGGCAATAGAACTTGAAAGTTTTCTCAGACATGAACCTTAATCACGCAAAGACTTGTGACTCTCTTCTTTTTATCTACATGGTATTAAGTAGTGGGTCTGTATTTTTTGGATCTACTGTACAGTGGTAAAGGGTATTGCGCGTTGCTAATCTGACAATGACACACTTTGAAAACGCGTTTGCTTAACTATAAGGTCGCCAGCCAGTCTTACTTTTTGAGTGCAAGGCGGCCGCAAAGTCCGTGCATGATCTTACTGTGTTCAAGCTCATCGACTGACCGAGCTGGGGTACCTGCCAACCAGGACGCACCCGTTTGGATGGCCTCCTTCTAGATTTGAAGTTAGCAATGCTGCATTGACCAAAGAATGTTTCAACTTCAAACTTACAATTAGTGCCCTAACCTCCAGCTTTGCTTTCTGAATAGCTGACTTGGTACCATAGAAGCCGACCTCCGTGTGCGACTGCTTAGTATCGTCCTGCTCCGGGATGAAGAATTGGCATCCGGTACGCTCCTCTAGCTCCACCAAGAACTCTGGTGCAATTCTAGGCCGAATCATCGTGATCGAGTATCGCGAGATGACCATTCCATCCAAGACATTCGGACTATTCCCCTTCGCGACTGGAGTCAAGCTTACATAGTGAAACTCCGGAAGCTTCTCCCCAGCCCACTTATTCCAATCCTGCTGCACCCTCGGAACCTCCTTCCAAAGACTCTCTCCTTTCTTGCAGCTCTCAATGTGCACGTTGATCTGCTCTTTATAAAAGATCTCTTCGCTCGTCCTCCCATTCCCGCTCGCCGGCCGCCAGCTAACATGGTTTCCCACTTCCTCACTCGCCGTCTCTGGATCCCACAGCCTCGAACGTACTACCAGCAACACCTCTTTTAGTCCCAGACACCCGCTGTTCGGCGTGGAGAATTGATGCAATCTTGGATCAGGTGTATCGCCATGCAACGCCTTTAACACGTTAATCAACCCCTTTCTCTCAGTCATGTCACCGCCGCATCCATTACTGCATCTCTCCCCAGAATGAATATAGTACCCTACGCGTGGGATCGGCTGTCCGAGACGGAAGACTTCCATCATGGTTCGCACGCAACTTTTCTCCGAGAACAGAACCACGTCGTCAACTGGGTTGTAATATGCATACGGAGGCTCCTTTGCATTCTCCTCCTCCTCGAGCTTGCGCACCTTTTTTATCTGAGCATCGAATCGTGCAACATCCCGTACATCCCGTCGATCAAACGGCTCGAGATCGTTAAGTCCTTCAGGGTCAGGACGCGGATGTTGGAAGGTGCGCTTCTCATAGACGCGGTTGGCTTCCTCGCGAGAGCTGTGGCACACGTGGAGAATGGCGGGCACGGTGAGCGACGCGGTGCAGATCCGGACCTGGGTATGTTGGTAGCGGCGGTCATAGCGATATTCGCGGAGGGTTCTGTAGCGGGCGAGCGGTTCGTCGTGCTCGAGCGAGATGAACCGGCCGTTTCGGGCACAGAGGTTCCAGATGCGGTTTTGGAGCTCTACTGGCAACTTTGGAAAGGGGGCGAACGCAGTGAGGGGTCCGGAACCGGAACCAGAACCGGCGTTCGGAGCTGTATCGGCTGGTTCGATGGTGACGGTATGAGGGACTACGGCGGGTACAGAGGCAGATTGTTGGAGAGCAGGAGGGACGTTGACCTGTGGAAATGTCGGTCAGCAACGATGGACTTTCGATCTAAGGAGATTTTGCTGAAACGGCGGCGGATGGGAAGAGGACTTACAGCAGGAAAAGGATTGTAATCCTTTGCTTTTGCCAAAGGAGTCTTATTACTGCCATTGTCTGGATCCATTGCCATCTTTAGCCTTGTGCTTTGGCGCTATGATGCAGCTGGACAATGGAAGTCTGTTATTGTTAAAGTCTCTGTCGGTTGGCCAGCGTCTATGCTGGTGAAGGACAATTGCTTCAAGGAAGCCTTGAAAAAACTGGGCAGGAAGTTTGCCAGTGGATGGTTGATTCAAGATCGCGAGAAAGTGACGGTGTTGATATAATCGCGCGAAGCTCGATGGTGAATTCCCAGATCTTTGCTAGCGCGTTTTAATAGGACAATAGCGTCTTTTGATCTCATTTTCCTAACCGGTATCGGACCGAAGATAACGCCGTGTTGTCATTCACTTTGGTTTCCCTGGACATTGGTCGAGGAAGGGAGACTAGGCCAGAGTGTTCAAAGGCATCCCTTCACGAGCCCTTTGAAACAGTGGGAGAACTCATTGTCTAGGAAATAGTAGCAAGAAACTTGTAAATACAATCTATGTGAACTAGTAGTACATTCTACACAACGCAACGAATAACTACAAGCTCCAAAACACCGGCTGACAACAAATGTAAGCATACCTCTATCTATGTAAAATCTCAGCTCCCATAGCCACCTCTCCCAGCATACCCCTGATCCTGATCCTGATCCTGCACCAAAGGTCTACTGGGCTCATAAGCATGAGTACCAACATATTGCTGCCCATACCCGTGTCCCTGGTCCTGCTCATGGAAATGTGCTTGTGGAGCATATTCCGTGCTACTGTGATACTCGGGCGTCATCTCGATATTCTGATATTGCTTTCACATCGTCAGCCCCTTTTCTCCTCCAAACAATAAATCATAGAGGAATTCCTCACCTCACACATTACTTACCTGCGGCCCCGTAACCCACACCTTCCCACCATTCCCGCCCTTCCGACTATTACGCTTATTCAGCAATAGTCCCGGCACTGAAACTATGCCCTTCAAAATATCCACGAAATTGATAGCCTGTCCATAAGCCCTGAATCCTAAAACTCCACCTTGATACCCTCCGTGTCCGAGTGGAACAGCGGAAGTGGAAGAAGTGGGTTTATAGATGTAGTCAGTGGTGCGGTAGATGTAAAGGAAGGCCAGAGAGAAGACCACCATTTCGATGCTGATGATTAGGTTTGGGAGGCCGATTGAGAGGTCGTTGAACGTGATGTGGCTGGTGGGCTTGAGGTCGTTGGAGGATTGCAGCAGGGAGAATACTGTCTATGAAGATGTCAGTTGTTGTAGCGAGGTGGAGAGTATTGGTGGTGAGGAGATTCAGGAGGGGAGAGGTAGAAGTACATTTTGGATGAAGTTCACGAAAACGATGGCTTTGAAACCAATCAATTTCGAGAGCGGCTTGCGGTGATGGATAGTCGGTTTGAGAGCTTTGTAAAATCGTAGAACAGCGGTGATGGCAATGGTTGTGCTGAGAACAGTGACGATCGTGCACCAGATATGTGCGAAGTGGATGCTGTTTGAAGTTGCACAGTAGGAGCCTGTTGCTTGGGTGATATCCGTAACGATGAGGATGATGAGCATGACGACTGGGAATTGATAGGCGCCGATTGTGGCTGCAGTGAATTGTTTTGTGGTACCGGATGTTTGGAAGAAGCTTAGACGTTCTTCATCGTCTTCTTGCACGAAGGCGCAGAGAAGCTGGAAGAATGAGGCTAGGGCGAAGCCTTCGTATACGGATTCGATGGGCTTGAGGTATTCTGCGCCATCATACCAGAGGACAGAGAGGAAGGATACGATGGCAAAGACGGGAATCATAAAAATTATTCGCATGATACTGCAGATGGATTTAGCAACTAATATGAAAAGAGGACTGGAGAGCTCACTGTCGTTGTTCTTTGGGTAGCGAGTAATGGGTGGCATGTCGAAAGATCAGGTAAAACGATACTATGCAGGCAAATATGCAACATGCTCCTGATACAATGTTCATAAGCTGGTGGGTGCTCAAATTTCCCACGATGGGAGACTGTTCTGCTGAAGTTTAGCTGCAAACCCCAACGCGTAGTCACGTGTCAATGTACCTGGATCTGTCACAGTTGGAGATGGACATGTATAGTTTGTCGAGCTGCTCGAGTCCGAGTTGTCGTTAAAGAGGCCCATATTGAAGATTGAGATAAAGTAATAAGTGAAGGTGAAAGAGACTCAGGATTGAGGATGCTGGGATTGAGAATCGACAGAACTTCGCTGAGCAGTCTTATATACATCAATGAACGCAAACACTTGCTGTGTCAAAGGATCGCCATTGTTCAAGCCCACTATGATGCCATTGGGCATCCCCTCCCCAGCATTGCCAGGGACCCGGACAATGCTGTTGCATGCTGATGATAGAATCCAGAAGTCACTGCATCTCACAAGGCTGAGCCGCTGGGCCACCGTTGGACGCCTTACTCCTTTTGGTATTCAGGGCGAGACGAAGAAGCGCTTGCATGGTGCTGAAGAAAGAAGGCTGAGTTCCCCTGGAAATTCTGATATGTGGCTTGGTTCTGCGAACAAGGAGAAGTGAGGCGTGATTGGTTGAGATTACGCTTGATGCGCTAGGCTTGTTTGGGCATGGAGTGCGAGGCCAAATCATGACGACCTGCTTATTCCTAAGACATCAAGGCCTTTAGTCGACTCGCGCTCCGCTCCGTATTAATGTGCACAGGTATACCCAGCGTCAGTCGATCTCGAGACTGTGAGGCAGAGTTGCTTTCTTCTCAGCTCTTCATGATGATGGTGTTCCTGATCAGTTTCGGCCAAGGCGAGGGGCTTTGTACATACCTCAAGCCGATCAGAACTCGAAGCGCTCTAATTACCGCCCGCTGCAGAACGGTTGGAGGATCCCGACCCGAAGGCTTTATAATATGACGGCCTTAGTTTGATTTGGCTTCTTCTCAAGGAATACCTTTGATCGCTCTATCAATTACTACTTGGAACAATCCTGACTCCATCCTGGCAGGACCTGTCGGAAGATTAAGAAATGTTTTCGGTGTATATCTCGGAAAATCAAAGTAGGTGCTACTTCCGCACAACAGAGCGTCTACTAATGATCTTGGGTGTAATGAGGAGCGCCAAGTATATGCGTGGTGCACAAATGCAGGCGTGTCATGTGGATACCGACCTGACAAGCCGATCCGATTTCGAAGCATGAACTACAAAGTTGAGAGTCCACATGCCTCATGGAGCCCAGAAAGAAGAGAGGAGGTCGGAATATCGTTTGCCAAAAAGTCAAAACAGAACTGTCGGGCAAGGCCGCTCTCACATCAAAGAGTACCAACGTCGAGCAAGTGCGAAAGACTCTACCTCTTCTCACCGAGAACTCAATGTATACATTTAGGTAGAGAAGCTCGAATCTCGTATAGCAAAGCAGGCTAAGCCCTGCGTCTAGTCACGTCCCGAGTTATGATCATGAGAATGAGAAGAGATCTATTTATACATGGTATCATCAAGCAAAATCTACCCTCAATGCCCCTCTAGTCTATTCCCATACCTCACTTCGCTTCTTACCACGAGCTTTTCCTCCTCAGCCTCGAACCACACACTCAACCCCATCCCGAAACAAACACATCGCATACCACCGATGCAGAGCAAAAGCCCATTCCCAAAACAGCGGCCGATTAACACTCGGATTACAGCTCAAACTACTATACCAAATCGTGACTTCCTCTTCTCCTTTCTCTTCTTTCTCTTCCTTCGCAGCATAATGCTGGATCTCAAAACGATGCACACCAGCGAATTTCTTCCTATCGTCTCCAAATCCAACATCGACGTAACTGATTTCTGTCGAGTCTTTCTCTAACACCTTTTCCCATGATTCCGGACCGGACGAAATGAGGTGGATATCTAAAACCATGAAGTTCCCACCAAAGAGCACAGTTCCTTTAGCTGGTAGTTTATTCTTCGAGATTTCTTCTAGACTCGGGATCTCTGGTCCTGTTGCTGGCATGTCTGGGATTTATTAGCACTCCACTCTTCTCTCAATAAATGGTTGACAGAATACCACACACCACTAAAGTCCACCTTAACCAACTTCCTCCCAACCATCGACAAGCCGGAGATAAGAGCTCGTTCTGGAGCGAAGCTCCATCCTCCGTAGAAGCCGTGAAGGAATCGAGCTAGGATCTCTTCATCTCCTACCTCTTCTCCATCTTTAGACTTTGATTTTGAGATGGAAGATATGGGCAGAGTGATGGAGCGAGAATCTGTTCTTGCTGGATGAGATCTTGGATTTATGACCTCCAGCGAATGATCATGAGGGGAGGTGGTGAAAGAATGTGAGAGTGCGTCATTAGCTGATATCTTTCGTTGTTTTTGGAGAGGGAGTGGACGGGTGTAGAGGTATGTAGCGAGGAGGATGCCTGTGGTAGGGATGGTAAGGGACAGGGTTGTAAGGAGGAGGGGAAGCGAGGGTCGGAAAGGGGGCATTTTATTGGTGGGAGTTTGAACAGTAGATCGATGTTCGTTAGATGAGATGGGGTGAGGTGCAAGGTGTGAGATATAAATATAAGGAGGATGCGGAAAGAATTTGACTCATGTGTGGAAATTGGAGGGCTGCCTTGCGGAACTCCGCTTTTGCCCGATGGACATCATGTGACTGAAAGAAACGGTAAACTCCATATCTTGCTCGCTGAACGTAAGAGAAGGGCAAATGGGGTGCTCATGCCAATATTTATATCGAGAGCAGCATATTGTAATGCACGATTTGCTCATTACTGGTGTTTACTGTCCTGACCAATCTTGGACACGGGGTATACACGCGACGGGGTCAAGCTTCAAGTGTCATCAAATTTCGAAATATTTAGTTTGGATGAGAAGAATATTTATTAGTGAGGTTTGTGTATATCTTGTCAGACTAATAGTGGTACTCACTTCTCTCTTTTCCAGTCCATCAAAGTCATGTGATACTAGTAGTGGGGGCAATTTAGTGGGGTTGGCTCGCTAAACCCGTCCTTTACTATACTGTACATCCCTCTTTCGTTCAATGCTTCTCCTCTTCATAAACTTCCATGATTTGAATGCAACTACTTCAACAACCTAACGCCGCGCTCAACCATCCATCGCGTTGTCAGCTACCTCGGATTATAATAACGACGACACGGTCAAGAATCATTACGCACAATTAGTCACCGCCAACATAGCTTCAACACGAACGACGAGAGCAAAATCTGGCCTGGAAATTCTTTCCATAGAGGTGCGACAGTCGGCGATGAGCATTTGCCAAATATAAAATCTCTGGGATCCATGCAGCTTTCTTGCTTCTCCTTCTATAACGCGTTCCAAGATGCCGAATCATCGAACACGATACGCGTTCTCCTGAACGAGGTTAGCCTCGATCGACGTTCTCCCGGAAGTGGTTCTAGCATTCGAGTCCTCATGCTAGGAGCTCTATCGTCGGGAACTTTGTCCCCAGACCAATTCACAGTTTCTTGTATCTCGGTATCTCAAAATTCGTAAAATACCCTCTCAATTTTGGACTGTCTCAGATGCGCCGCAAATGAACCACCGTCACACTCGTGTCTAGTCTTTCACAAGAGGTTTTAATTTTGAATCGCTAGCTTCGTGGCCTTCCGAACAAGGGGTAACATCACCACCGTCACCAACGCAAAGAGAAATAGCTCGTATTGAACGTGTTTTCTACAGGGTCGAGATCTACTGCAATCTCTTCTCACCCCCTAAATACAAATTTCCGCCCGAATTTCCTTGCAGCAACAACAGGAAATTTTCTTTTCCAACTTCTCACCGTAGGAGAGCGAGCAGTTAGCACTTAGCAGTTAGCATGTATTCGCGACTACTTATTCCGAGCTATATCACCAGGTAATGTAAGACTATTAACACGGTAGTTTTCCCAACTGATATATGTTAGCTTTCAACAAGATAGTCGATCACGATGTTGAGTTTGGCGATGCCCGCATAAACTATGCTAATTTGATTATGTCAATCGTAACGAGCGATCCCTTTTCTTCGAGATGGCTGAGTCCGTCGAACCGATTCTCGCTCGCGGTCTCGTCCACCTCCATGAGATTTTTCTGGCAGAGTCATCCCACGATCGACATCAAGTGTTGTACGAATGCGCGACTAGTATATCACGGACCAACCACTTCCTCCACCAGGCTCTCGATGCAGACTACAAATTATAGTAACCAATACTGTGATGAGAACCCAACCGCCGCTAAACTAGTGGGGATCAGATCTTCGTTTTTCCAGACTTAGATACAGGGTCACTTGATATTCAGTCCTAGGCACACCAAGATGAAGGTTCAGAGTTCTCGAGGAATAACATCGGCACAAGAGTGTCACGCAAATGGGGCTATATGATCTGGGATCGTGCAAGACTGGCGAAATGGACATCGTGCGGACCTTCTATAGGAGATAGGACTCTAAAGACTAGACCCTCCTTCTAAGGGCGTCCGATGCGATGAGCGACGAGAAGAATCACAAGATTAGAGATCCTATATACGAATAGCCGACGGTAAGGGCTAGTGGAGTTTCGAAGGCGAGAGCCAAGTCAAACTTGACCCTTTTCTTTGGTAGCATAGTCCTAAGCAAGCTTCCCTCAGAAACGGAGCTAACATAGGTGAATACCTCTAATGCACCTAGACTCGTTCTTTTATTACTAAAACTGCCAAATGTGAAGGGCTGTCAGGGACGGACTGAGAAGCATGGCCCTTGATGCAAACAGTACCAACTCCTCCTTTCAACTTCATGGCCAGTGTCTCATGAAGATGGTAGCAAAGGTCTACGAAAACCAAGGAACACGTGATGTCCACAACTGACCTCGATGGATGTGTGCAGGGAATCAAGAACGATATTCAGACAGCAAGAAGAGGCTTAGCTGAAGGCAGAGTCAACCTTGACTGTCATTCCGGATGAAGTGTTCTCTTCAACGGTTTTCATACTACGAACCAAGATCATTGGGAACAAAGTATCACGTTTCCTTCTCGATGGCGTCAGCGTCTTTACACTTGAAGTCGGAAAAAGCAACCCTCGTGGCTGTTCACGGCTCTGCGGGATGTGGCGCTGCGGGTGGGTGCCCCCAAACTTGTCCAGCCGAGCACCACTCGGAAGGGCTGCTCTGGCGACGCATGCCGCAGTGACACCTCGTTTTTACCTTGTCGTGCGGTGCTGATTCGTGGCATTTCGTGGCATTTCGTGGTATTTCGTGGCGGGCGTCGGGTGTTAGCTAACATTTGGGCAAGGGAGTCCGGCGCAGAGACCAGTAACACACCAGGCGCAGACTAACAACGGGTGCGGGAGCGGGTTTCTGACAGCCCCACGCGGACAGGCCCTGCAAGTGCAGACTCGGCGAAGGAGTGGGAGTGGCCTCCCCTTGTTCCCTAGGCCCTGATGTGGTGTGCCTTCGCACTCGCACTGGGAATACGAATAAAGCACAGCATTTGCGATTTCTCCGTCGTCGCTTCGTCCTTTCCTGCTGCCTTTTTCTACGCATGTGTGCGTTCTGATCCCGCTCGCAGTTAATTTCCCTTGCATCTATCATGGCTGAAGAAGATACAACGGGAGTAAGTCCTCCAGTTGAATCTCCAACGCGCGCTTCGGCCTCAGCCTCTCCTCGCAGCCCGGTCGAAGCTGAAGCGGCGGGTATTGAAGCGGAAGCAGACGACTACAATGATTCTGCTTATGATGGCGATTCACTTGCAAGCTCAACCACATCGATTGGCTCCAGCGTCCTGAAGTACCGCGAGGAAAATGGAAGAACGTATCACGCATACAAGGTATGCCAAAATTCGAGAACTTTTTTCTTATCTATGTATATCTTCGTCTAACGTAAGATTATCTTTATCTTATCCTAAGATCTTGCTAGGATGGCTCATATGCGCTTCCCAACGACGAGATTGAGAGCGATCGCCTAGACCTGCAACACCACGAATTCCAACTGATCTTCGACAACAAACTCTTTACGGCCCCAATCCCCAAAGACAAGGTCCTCCACCGGGTCCTCGACGTCGGCACAGGAACCGGGATCTGGGCAATCGACTTCGGCGATGACCACCCCGAGAGCACCGTCCTCGGCGTCGATCTCAGTCCCATCCAACCCGCCTTCCTGCCTCCCAACGTCCAGTTCGAAGTCGACGATATCGAGCAACCGTGGACGTATTCACAGAAATTCGACTTCATCTACAGTCGCATGATGATGTGCTCGCTAGACAGCTACCCCAAGTTCTTCGAGCAAGCGTTTGCCAATCTCAACCCGGGCGGCTTTCTAGAGATGGCGGATCCGGCGTGGCCCATCAAGTTGAATGATGGGGAGTGGCCGAAGGATTCGGCGCTGTTTAAATGGTAAGCAACGCAATCCCTCTTACACATGAACATGTGTCGAAGATGATGCATATGTCTGACGTGGATATAGGTCTGCATTGTGGGGGGAAGGAATGGCGAAGTTGGGGAGGCCTGCTGATTGTCCGAGATTGTATAAGGAACAGATGATCGCGGCAGGGTTTGAAAATGTTACCGAGACGGTGTACATGTGAGTTCTGTTTCTTCCATCCGCTTCTTCCTATTTCTCTTTCTCTCTCTTCCTCTCCTTCTTCCCCCTCCTCCTCCTCCTCCTCCTCCCGCCGTGCGTGCGTGCGTTAAGCCTCATACTAATCCTCCTCCAGCGTCCCAAACAACCAATGGCCCAAAGACAAAAAGCTCAAAGAAATTGGTAACCTCTCCCCTTCCTTTCCCTCTTCCTGCCTTCTCCCCACCCCTTATTCCTCCCTCTCCCCCATTCCTCTCTTACTCTTTTCTCTCGCTCACTCGCTCAAAGGAATGTGGCAAAACGAAAACATCGCCGGCGCCAACGGCGGCATCGAAGGCCTCAGCGCCGCACTCTTCACCCGCGTCCTGGGGTGGTCAAAACTGGAACTCGACATTTTCCTCGCGCAAGTCAGGGCCGAACATCGGAGTACGAGGATTCATAGTTATTATGAGTAGTGAGTTTTGCTTCTTTCTTCTTTCTTCTTTCTTCTTTTCTATTTTTATAAGAATGGAAAGGATGAATTGGGGGTATCCCTCCGTAAACTCAACTCACGAAGTATACTTAAATCTCTTGAGTATTTTTTTCATCACGTTGTCTTTGCTTAGAAGATAGAGAGGGCCGTTTGTGCTAACGAGATATGATAATGTAGTCTTGTTGTAGTGGGCCAGAAGCCTACATAGGAATAAGACGTCCATCGTCTATCGTCTATGCGAAAACTAGTGCTGTTGCTAGTGCTAGTGGTAGTGCTAGAAGGAAGAGTCTAGCTTGGTTCACTGGCTAGTTAGCACCTTCATGAAAAAGGCTTTTATTTTAGATACACGACTATTTTTAAAGGTTAGCGTTGGAGTTGCAGGCCAGGGAGTTGGGGCTCGTTTATCTTGTGAATGAGCGCTTTTGAGGCCCGGGATACCAAGTACTTAGAAAAGCATATTTAAATTCAGCTAGTGAGGAATCAAGGAATTGTTTTTTTTTTCCTTTTCAGGATTGCTTTATATGACTTTTGAATGCGTAATGAAAAATGAAAAATAAGATCACTTTTCTTTTATTAATTAATCCATTTATCCAAGCTATCATGGAGACGAATAAGTCTTCACTTTTTCTCTTTTTCATCTATACTCTCAAATTCTCAACAGGAGGCTTGCAAATGAAGTCAAACCAAATCAAGTCAAATCACGAACCTTGTCCTCGATCCTTCGATCGTACTTAAATTATTCAACCAAACCCAGGCCCGGATCCGGGTTCTCTACTTAAGCTTGGCCATCGGGTCATTTTTATGGACCTAGCATGTATGCTTCTTGACCCATTCAGATTCGCGGCTACGATTAGTTTTAATAGTCTCGTTTTATCGGTAGCTGGCTCCTTTGTTAGTGTGTTACTCGTGTGATATTGGATCAGTGCGAGTAAAGTTATTTTGGCGACTCGAGTATAGTTAGAGTATCTAGAGTAGAGTAGAGTAGCGGCCGACACTCTACTCTACTCCACTCTACTTTACTCTACTCATTATTTACGCTACATTAGATTGGATGTATGATACGTGCCTTTCAAGGATATTATTACTCATCCTCATCTTCGGGTCTTGGGGCGTTTGCGGGTTGGGGCTAGACAATGGGAGCCAGGAGATATGATGTGGTGTATACGGAACGTGTCAGACAAGCACTCGGCAGAGCGAGGAATTATGACGATGAGGCTTCTGGACACGAAATTTTTTTTTGTTTTGGTGGAATGGAACTTCATGGACGTGAAGGTCTCATTTCGTAGATTGATAGCTATTGGAAGTAAAGGAAATTATCACTATAGTTCTGAATAGAGGGCGGGGTTGTGAAAGAATAACAGGTCGTTTAACTGTATTCAGACGTTTTTGAATTTATGTTTCTCTTGGTTTATCAGTGAGTGGGCAGTGGATGGTATATAGATAAAATCGATCAATACCTCAACGCCGAACCGGATACTTAGTCGACTCGCTCTCATCCTCTCATCCTCTCCAATCCACACGACCACATCATCACCGCTATCGCTATCGCCCTCAATTCACGACCTCAATCCCAAACGCAACCCCCAACCTCCCAACTCCCAGCACCCACCTCACCTCACCACCACCTCACATCAATCATCCTCCTAATACTCTCCAACGTCTCCGTCACTGTCTCCGTCACCGTCGTCTTCCCCGTGTCCGTCTCCTTCTGCTTGTCGCCCGTAATCGGATTTCCGTTCTTAGTTTCCGTCCAAATAATGCCCCCAGGTCGAACCTTTACGCTCTCCATCTGCGCCATGCGCGGCACGAGCGGACCGCCCTCGACCTGCATCCAGATATTACTTTCGCCGACGTTCGAGTTGAGCATTTTCGGTGAGGGCATTGGTCTCGCGGCTGCGAGCGAGAGGAGTAAGGAAGCTGTGATGAGGAGGGTTTTGGCTGCGTGCATGGTTGCTGGTTGCTGGTAGTTTGCTTCGAGGTGGCACAGGATAATGGTGATGCAGTGACAGCGACAGCGATTTGCGTTTGTATGAGTTATTATGTCGTAGGAAGTTGATCGAAAAAATCGGGATGAACCTTTCGTTTCGTTTTGGGTCGTCCCAACATTCAGACGAACGGACAAGCAATCAATATATATTTGCCCCTCTACCCCTCCCCCAAGACCTCGAAGTGGGAAGACCGCGAAACATGCCACGTTGTAATTGATTTAGGCATTTCCCGTCATTTCCCATTTCCCCAACGACGCTAAACATCTATTCTGAGATGAGAGCGTGACGTACACGCGCGTGCGTGGAGCATTTTTTCAAGTTGCGCCAGATCGAGGCCGTCGATGCGAAATAGCCTGAAACGAAACCAATTATGGCTATTGCGGTTATAAACTCGCAAATTCTCCAGTTCGTTTCTCGCAGCTTCTGGATCTGGGTTCTGGAGATTGGACGTTATTTTCCGAGGGAGATTGGACGTCTGAATGCGGGGTGCGTCTGCCTGAGTGCTGATGGGTCAGAGGAGAGAGGAGGGATATGCTTGGCACGTGACCCACAGCATGGAACCATCTTGACGAAGTGGAATTCCTCGGTTGGCAGGTATTAGTGGTCTTAAGGCTTTGCGAACGTCGAGCTGTCCTAGATTGTGGAGGAATTGACCTTAAGACCATTATTGGAGGGAGTCCTATTCATCCGTTACCACGAGGCAGTCCACTAGGTCCTGCAACTCCTCTTTGCGCCAGTGGTAGAGGTTCCGGAGGATGACCCGTAGCACTAGGCTTCTTTCTATCCTCAAGCCTCGACGTCCTTCACTCTCAGTGGCCTAACGACAAGATCAATCTCAGGACTACTGATGTCGCTACTATCTTCCACTTCATCATCAGCCTCCCACGTGAGAAGATGTTTTCTCATTCTCAGAAACTGAGCTTGCGCAGCTGCTTGTCGAATACCCATCACATCCGCAATCCACTGCAGTCGTCCCGCCACCCAATTAATCATCAAATCGGACACCATCCACGTCGCGCCCGCTGAATACAGCGGCCAGATCAGCAGATTAGCATACATCGCCTTGGGAAGCTGCCGTATTGCCGCCCGTCCGTTTTCGAAATCAACGCCGAGAAAATACGGCACGCCGGCGCAGATGTCTTCACAGAGATGCATAAGGTTAGTATTTGAGTCGAGCATCTGACTCTCGAGATAACATGGATGACTCATCAACAAAGGAGACGTTGGGTCGGTTTCATACAGGTGTCCTAGCTGATCGAGGATTATCTCGTTAGTCAACAAGCGGGCACAGCGGTAGTGGTTCCACGTCGTTGCGAGCCAGACGTTGGAGTACACGTGATAATGATCTGAGAACACTTCGTCGACGCGCTCGGTTAGGTTCACGGTCTGGTAGATGTACTCTAACGGACAAGTCTTAGCCCAGTTCGCGAGATCGCACTCGAGCGCGTAGGCGGTGGAGATGATGCGTTCCGGGGAGCTGTAATCTTTCCAGCAGCTCATGGAGGCGCGGAGGTTGGCGTACCGGATCACGAGGAGGGAGAGGGCGGTGCCGTGCGCTTGCTCGATGGTTTCGAAGGAGAGTTCGGAGCTCCATTCTGCGACGAAGGCGGGGACGGTGGTGTGTAGGTGGATGCAGTTGATTATCTGCGCGTAGTTAGTAATGGATGGTAGAGGAGGATGTCCTGATCACTTACGACTTGCGTTCTGAGCTGCTTGAACAGATGATAGCCAACTGGTGTTCGTAGGCGGCTCTTACCGCGGAGTTGCATGAGTGCGGCTGCGCCAGTGACGTGTTTGGTCCATGTTTCCATCGACTGGGGACTGTTGCACGTGTTGACCTACTCAGTGTCAGTTCGCCTGAAAGACGGGTTTAAAATTGGGTACGTACTTCGTAATATCCGAGTAGCATGATTGCGATGAATGTTTGGTCTGACTTCGCATCCTCTATATTTCGTAGTTGGGAGCTTAGAGTCCGCATCGCTGAGTTGTACCTGAAGGCGAGAGTTAGCTGCTAATTCTTTCGACATGTTTCATGAGCAGACGGATAAATGATTGCCTAATTGGGCGAGAGAGCAGAGTACATGGAATGTCTCGGGAAGAAGGGACATTGAAATCATAGATGCTTGGATTTCACTTACTTGAATGTGGCACTGGACATCAAGCTTGATGCTTTATAGAAGTGTGAGAGCCCGACGAGGCCCATTGCCATCAGACTGTCGTTCAATGCACTGCTGATGACTCCCGTCAGATAGACATCGGGGAGGATATCAAAGCTCCCTGTTGCTAAGCTGTCCTCTCCAAGGACATAGTTCTGAAAGAAGAAACACGTGGCTTGCTCTTCTACACTGAAATAAGGATTGATCGTCAGAACAGGTATAGCCAAAGGCGGGGTCGTTGACCGAGACTCGGAGAGCACAACAACGGCTTTTGAGATATGGGGTTTCCGTGTGCTAGGGTCGATGAGTGCTGGCTTTTGACTGGAGGTATCCTTGAGCCGTTGACGCCTGACACTGAGACCTTCCGACTCGTCGCGAAACATGAGATCGGACGGATTTCTGTATCCAATGCAGGTACGCCCGGCTCTCACGCATTGAGAGCATGACGGTTTCTTGTAATCGCACTTTAGATGTTAGGACGTGGTAAGAAGGGGGCATCTTTGAGTAGCTTACCTTGGTCCTCCGCAATCGACATTCCCCGCACGCCTTGGACGGCTTCCCACAATAGACCATGTTGAAACGCAAGATTGCTGTAAGAAGAAAGACTCGATAGAGAGCTTGAGTTCAAGGCTCAATGCGACCAAAGATGCGCCAAAACAATTGCAACTGGCAAAAGCTTGCGCCATTCAATATATGTCTCCACGACGCTCCGGCTTCGTCGTGCAAGACCGGGTAATCCGCGAGCTTCTCCCGACCTGCAGGGTCATCTTGGATCTGTAGGGCTGTGCCACCAAAAGCTTGTTGTGACGATCATCCCCATTAGAAACCTCTTCTGGAAGTTTATGCCAGAAGGATGAAGTAGGATAGAAGTTTGATTTGTCCTGGTGCAATCAAGGCTTGCCGCCATCATGACTAAGAGCCTCTGTGTATCATGGTCTAACCCCTTTCCGTAGTAGTTGAGTAGCGCCGCGCTAAGTAACGCCACAAAGTACATCGGATTCTACCGAAGCGCAGCCTCTCTCGACCCCTCCCGCATTCATGACATAGAGTGCATTTCGTATTATCTCCACACCGGGCCGGGAATCAAGCTTTGGCTGCTCCTGCTCGTGTCGGAGAATTAAGAATGACCGGTCCTGACTCACCCTGCAGGCGGCTTGCCTGAGATTAGGGGCCTATTCGGGGCCTCACTCGTCAGGCACCCCATTAGGAACCTGAATAGGGTTGCGTTGAGCCGCGTAGCTCGACATCTTGGTCACCCAAAACAGTCGAGTATGGAACTCACGATGGCTGTGTCTCGAGATAACGATCGTCTGGGCAGTATCAGACTTCAGTTCTATAAGATGGACTGGCCATGCTCATGGAAGTTATTCTCTCATCATAACATTCAAATCGTGTCTTCAAGTCTCTGACCATTCTACATCTCAGAGCAGCATCCTTGATTTCCAGAGCCATATCTTTGATCTTTTGTTCTGCTCCTATTCGCTACGTATCTTCCTTTGGCCTTATTTCGATAAACCACCATGGTTTCTACTGTAGAGGCAATCGCCTACGCTGAGATCTGCGTCTACGTTCCTGTCTTCTTCCTCACTCTCATTGTCGTCTTTCGTCATGGCTTCAAGAGACAAGCCGGATGGATCTACCTCGCCATATTCTGTACTATTCGACTTGCTGGCGCAGGGTTCAAGATCGCCCAAACACATAACCCCACGAGTAAAACCGATATCGAATGGGCCGCTATTCTTCAGTCTGTGGGATTGAGTCCTCTACTGCTGGCAAGTATGGGTCTTTTGAAACGAGTGTAAGTCAGTTCTGCCATCTACCACGACTTTATGCTGATAGTGTACCAGTATCGATGAAGTATCCAACCACGTTCGCTCCGACAACAACGCCTTCTCCAACTATGCCAATTCTGGAGTCGTGAACATTGTTACAAAACGCGCCACAGCCAACTCTCGACGAAGTCGCATTATCCAAATCGCAGCACTCCCCACGATGATTGCGCTGGCACTTGCAATCGTTGGTGGAACAGACGAGGCCGACTCCGATGCATCGGATATCTCGAATGGCAAGAAATATCTGAAGATTGCGGTTATCTTGTTCCTTGCCATCTACATCCTTCTTTGCACACTTACCGTCATCACAATGAAGGATGTCGGCAATGCCCCTCGGGGAGAGAAACGGATCTACGTTGCGGTTGTAGGAGCGCTTCCGCTGTTGGCCGTTCGTCTTCTCTATAGCATCCTCGCTGCGTTTTCAAACAATAAGGACTTCTCAATATTTGATGGGAAGCCATTAATTCAGCTCTTTATGGCGATTGTGGAGGAGTTCATTATTGTGTGCTTCTACACCTTGGTTGGTCTTACTTGCAACACGGCTGCATATTGATCTCGATGCTATTGCAGTGAGAGGTAAAGTGGGTTATATGGAGTCTTGGGTTGAAGCTTTTGAAGTGTGTTTAAAGGGCAGGGGATCTCCTAGAAGGAGCTAACGAGCTTTAGAAGGAAGGAGAGACTCGTGATGAGTGGTGCGCTGGATTCCTTTGTTTGTACTTGTAGACTTGGTTCATAGAATTTATTCCTTCTGTTCACAGATTCTTCTTCTGACAGACTCTGAGGAGAGCATGCTTCGTGTAACAAGAATCGACGTACTTCTTAGATAAAAGCGCTTTCTGCTGAGAAAAAGGAGGGTGTATCACGTGACGATGCAGCTGTCAATCCGCATCCTCCTCTCACCCAATTCCGAGTGTAAGCAGAACTCATCATGCTTCTGATTGGTTTCATCCTCTAATATTGCCTGAGGTCACAACTCACATCTTTGACCTTGCATTACGAGCTAACCCTATCCAGGACGGCAGTACGTAGCGCTCCGGGAACCCCACAATTGTACGCCAGGCATTCCGTTCTGGGCCTAGCGGTGCATCACTCAACGAAACATCCATATATCTCAGCAACGCCCAGACTTCGAGACTGCCTTTTATGGTTACCAGCCCGGGAGTCCGAGACACCCAAAACGATGCGTTCACGATTCGTAGTGCAGGAGCATCCTCCGGAAGACTCCAACCCTTCTTCTCTTCCCTCCCTACCCAGTATTTGCCACCAAGTATCGAGTGACATTCTTCTGGGCCCCTCTGCTCAAAGCCTCGAACGAAGTCCCAGCCAGCATCGGCCACCTGTTCGCTCAGTGCGCTTCTCCGGAGCTCTTGGCGTGTGGTCAGATGTGGCGTTTGCAAAACTTCGCAGCGGAGTCCATATATCCGAGGATCCCACGATACTGATCTCTTGCTGGACATCCAAGTCTTTATATACAGCTCTTCGGGACGTCGAATGGTCTTCAGCACTGCCTCATCGATTGATGATTCCTCACAGCTGCTGTCGAACGGCATGACCGATACATCCGCCTGTTTCGCAACGTGTATAAACTTGACTTCGCCACCCAGCTGAAGACGTCCCTGTCGAGGCTCCATTGAAGTGACAACAACGGCTGAAAACTTCCAAGGTATCCTTTCATCATGGTGATAGTCAGTCTCGTGGCGGCTGGGGTTGGCCTTGCATTAGATGCATATACCGAGAGACGAACCAGGAGAGAAGATCGACGACGCAACCTAGACCAACTAGATGAACAGATAGACGGAGGTCTTTCTGCCTATCCTGAATCCATAAGCTAATCAAGCTGACTATGTGTTTCAGAAATTTGTCCTGTTTCACAAGAAGCAGACCAGAAGCAACGAGAACAAGAAGCTTTCAATGAGCTGCAGAACTATGCTGACTTCCAAAATGTTCTTTCAAACAAAGTTCTCAACGATCTCGAGAGAGAGGATGTCTCCATGGTATATAATGCTCCACCGGTATCCCGAAAGAGAAATCTCAACTATGGGCCTCCACAGATGGCTCCCACTCAGAGGGTACGCCTGGGTCAACTTCAATGGCCCATCATCATACCTCAACAAGATCCACAGAATGGTGAAAGCATTTGGGTTCGAGCATACCCACGATCTTTGATGGAATGTGGAGTTAATCAGCAAGAATTTCTGACTGTTCTAGATTCCTTCGATGTCCATATGAAGGTGAGTACCGTATATACCCCGGACGGACCGAACTAACGTCTGCCGAAGCTATCAGCTCATGTAGAAGCTGTCAATATTGCGAGTAGTTCATCTGGGATAGGGTGGCGGGGTATACCCGAATCCTTTTCCAGAGCTATTCCTGTAGCAGTTCAAGTGATGAAAGCGTATCAAACAGAGAGAAAGTAGGCAAATACGAGAATTACCCCGCAGTCCTCATACTAACGGTCTAACCAGAAGCGATTCCTTTCTTAACCATATCAACGCCCTGACATTTCGACCACGTGGATTGTTCGCCATGATCATCACATCTCGATCCGACTCACCACTACAGGTCATCACTGTCGATATCCCGGCCCACGATCCTTCGCATCATTTCGCGGATCATGTTGAAAGGTCGACTGAAGATGATTCTGGCACGGTACCTGAAGGAGACTCCATGGTGGCGACTTTGAGTCCTGTATCTAGCACCGTACTCAACAACAGGCCAGAAGCAAATGCCATGGGCGTTGGTTTCGCCCAACCCAGGCGCCATTTCCAACAGGTAAGCTACCCACGCGATTTTAAGATAAAGCTGATTTACAAAGTCGAACCAGATACCAAGGATGTATTCTCAAGACGCCAATGTCGAATACGTGGCTGACTTAGGCACATTGGCTGGACGAAGTCCTTTCTCTTCGCTCCTTTCTTCTGTCGCCAAGCATCGCGACAAAAAACAAGAAGCTGCGAATAGACGAATACGCAAGGACAGAAGACCTTCCTCTCGAGCAAATACATCACTCGTGAATGCTTTGGAAAACGCCTCTTCGATGAGGCCCATGGAGCGTCGTGATGTGAAGCTGAGATGGGAGAATATGAATATGAAAGAGGTAAGCACTTGCTTCTTGTGTCTACTATACGCAAGTCAATTGACATTGTGCGAATGGATAGGGCGCGTTGTACCTAGTTATTGTCAACGACAAACCAGATGATATAACAAATCCTGGAGGTTTTACAGGCTTTACTCCTCCTGAACCGGTTTATCGATACCCAGCGGCTAGTGACGAGCAACTTGCTAGTCCTTTGATGCCACAGCGACAACCTGCAGCAAGCACTTCATCCAAGTTGCCGTTCTACGACTCTATCTATGACGAACCTCGTGGAGCGCCACCTGCTTACAGCCCAATGTAATAAAACATTATCGACAAGGCTCTTTGAGCTGCTTGGGGGGCAAAAGAAGAGCGATGAGTTTGCTAAGTCTGGAGTCTGGAATCTGGAACGAGCTGGGACTTACCTGTAATGATGTTGCACTGCTCAACGGAAACTTGCTTACACCGTTGCCCGTAAGCATTGTATTTCGTTATGGATGAAGATATCAGTAGATCTGAAGGGGTTTTCTGGTACTGGGAGCTCGGGTGACGTCGTTAGAGCAACACGAGAGATTCTTCAATTCACCCCTAAGGCGTGACGCCTTCGCTTCGGAAAATATCGAACGACCAGAGGAAACCTGCGCACCCACCGTACAATTTTGAACATTACCGTTCATACACTCTCGCAATTCGCGTAATTGCACAGCTACAAAGGGCTTGCGCAAATGGCTGTCACCAATATGACCGAGCAATCGCCTCCCGCTGCTACTACCAGGTGAGAAAGTACATGTTTTTTGGGGAGATCGTTTGTTTACAATCTCACAGCAAACCACTTCACAAGTTTGAGTTATTCCCCAACTTGCCAAAGGAAATCAAGTTAAAGATCTGGGGCATTGCCGCCTTCGACCCACGGATTATTGAGATCGTTGGCCACCACACAGATGACCGTGGAACCTTCGTCTATAACAATGCCCACTCCTCCTATAGAGTTGCGCCACAATCTCTAAGAACGCCTGCCATCCTCAACGTAAGCCTCACCTCCTAGTAGAATCTATCATCTTTGTACTGTTTCTTTTATCCGCAATCGAAGATTTTGGTCCGGACGCGTTCCGGTTACGCGTCGAAGTTCCAGCTCAAATTCCCCCTATCTCAGACAATGTGCTGACTCCTAATGCCTGATGATTAGGTGTCACACGAAAGTCGAGCTGAAGCCAAGAGGTTCTACCAAGCCTGTTTCTGGGAAAACACGACGGGAAGAGAATCCCATACCCATGCCTGGATCAACCCTGAGGTTGATATCATCTTGTTTGGAGAGAGCGCCTGCCGCGAAACAATGATTAAAGTCTTCAAGCGGGAAGGACCATTCCAAAAAATCGGTGTCTCGATCCGGGATAAAGATGGAGCACAATGCAAAGAACCTAATGCGATCATCAAAGCTCTGCACGGTAATCATGAGCAAGGAGACCACCTATTTCCATCTGAGGACTACGGCAATGGCTGCACCGACCTAAAGGAAGTCTTCATGGTCCTACGCTCTGATGTCTGGGACGTCCCGGACGCGATGATTGACGCGAACGTCACCTTCCGCCCAGCTATGCTCAACGGCCGCACCATGAGCGCATGCAACCACAAGACCGCGTTCGAGGTATCTATCAAGTGTGTCACAGTTGGAAAGGGCCTCTTCACCCAATATATAAACAATGCCAACGTTAGCCTGAAGGAAGACAAGTGGATTGACGACGAACTCCCCTCGTTCTCCTTCGTCAACCTCGCACCCAAGCGCAACGCAAAGTATCCGGGTATTTTTGATTCGATGACTCTCAGTCGCTACTCGTACGATAACCTGATTCCCGGTCTCACGAAGATTGATCTGCGAGAGTTCTATGAGCGAAATGCCTGCAGCTTGTTCACGAGAAATCTGGCTTTGCGGGGCTCGCGGGCTGAGATTGGATTGTATGGTCAGGATAAGAAGGCGATTGAGAAGGGAAAGATGGAGCTGAGGGCTACGATGGTATGTTATTTCGTGTATAGTTGTGGGGGGTGAAGGCTAATGAGGATGCAGAGAGACTTGATTACGATGGGTGCTGAGAAGTTGAAGGCGAAGCGCGAGATGCGTCGTGTGGCTGTAGCTGTGGCTGTAGCTGGCGATAATGTTGGTGATGGAGCTGGTGTTCTTGTTGGCGGTAATGTCAGTCCTGCCACTGGCATTTCTACTGGCGACAATGCCGGTAACGGACCTGGTGATCGTGTTGACGATAATGTCAATACTGTCATCACCACCCTCGCTGCCCACAAAGTCGGTGGTGGAGCTGGCAATTCAGCTGCTGTTTAAGCTACTTAGTTAGGACAGACATCTTGCTGTACTATACCAGGACAGACATTCACATGTTAGGAATTCAAAATGAAGAATTTCTCCTGCATCTGAACATTGCCGAAAATATCAATGCTGTCGTTAGTGATCGAGTTGGCGGTAATGTCAGTCCTGCCGCTAGCATTTTCATTGTTAATAATGTTGGTCCTGCCATTAATAATTTCGCCATTGTTAAAATCAGTAATGGAGCTCGCGATTCTAATATTTGACTTAGGGCAGTGCGTGAATGTCCAAACTTACCTAGGTAATCAGAACAAATATATAGCTATAATACAAGAACCAATATTCATGTATTAAAATTCAAAATTCAAAATTCAAAATAATGAATTTCAGCTCTAACCTGAAAAAATGCTGAGTTTCTATCATGTGATTAAAGTGAATAATTTTCCCTTAGTAAAGGGTTCGTTTTAGTATTGAGAATTTCGAAGCTTTGGAAGTGAATTTAAAATTACCCCTATATTTATAATTCATCTCTATCATTCACCTCTGGCATTTATTCCTTAATATTCACTTTTAAATAAAATAATCTCAGATATTTTATATTTGAATAAATAACTAATCGTGCATTTGCTTTGCTTTCCTTTTCTACTAAATTGGTATTCTCAAAAGCGCTCATTCATAATATAAACGAGCCCCAACTCCCCACTACCAACTCCTGAAATCTCCAACGCTAGCTCCAAACTAGTTGTATATCCATCTAAGCCAAAAGCCTCTTTCATTAAGCCACATCTCACCTCCTGTTAGCCCCAGTATCAGCACCCGCGTGATCCTTGCCCTAGTTGAATGTTCAGGCAGGCTTCTACCCCACAATAATAAGACTATATCACAATCATGTTAGCCACTTCCTTTAAGTACTCTTTGTCCTCTTTCCCCTCACTCTTCCCTCACCCATCTTCTCGCCCATCCTCTCCTAAGCTCTCATCCCTTCCCCCTATCTTTCCCACCCTAAACCAAAAAAAAAAAAATTTGCCCCCAAAACAAAAAAGAACAAGAAACTCACTACTTATAATAGCTATAGATCATCATACTTCGATGCTCGACTTTCACCTGCGTAAGGAAGATATCCAGTTCGAGTTTCGACCACCCCAAGACGCGGATGAAGAGCGCGGCGCTGAGAGAGGAGGGGTATTCTTGGTACGTGACCTTCAGCAGCGCGTGTTAGTGGTGCTAAGGCTTTTGCGAACGTCGAGCTCGTCTGGATTTTGGAGAACTTGGCCCTAAGTCTATTATTGGAGGGCCCCCTGGTGGCTCTCTAGAAGAAGGTGCACTAGGTCCTGGCCAGCCGAGTGGAGGTGGAGGAGGAGGTCCTGCAACTCTGTGCGTTGATGGTGGATGATCCGGAGGGGGACCACGAGAAGCGGCATGTTGACCCCTAGCACCTGGCCGTCTCTCTCCAGGGTGGAAATGATGACCAGGTGGTGTACTATGGTTTGGCTTGGGTTCAGGCATTGGCCACATGTGCATGGTGATCGCCCAATCTGGCTCGATCATGGCTTCCCATACTGCAGGAAGGATAATCTCTCCATTAGGTCCAATAAGGTCGTAACGTCCTTCTTGGACATGAGGTCCTATTACATCTACATGCAGAAACGCTCTCTTGATCAGCTCTTCCATGCCCTGAATGCAAAGTTAGCAATCGCAAGTAAGATTGAGGATTTTTGACTTGCCGACCATGAACAGCACAGATCGAATGGGAAGCTGAACTTGCGTCCTACGGCGTCTTTGAATTTAATGGGCTTTCTGAGGCCATCTGGGAAGCGTGATGGTAGGGGTGTCGGTGGGTCTGAGGTGTCAGGAGTTAACAAAGCCTCTGTGGTTCCATTAGAGGAGGATGTTGCGGTTGACACGATAGGTCTCTCGATATCTTGCGGCATGGCTTCACGTATTCCAGCGGCTGCATTCACTCTGCGTTTATGCGTCTCGACTTGGTCAATCATACGGTCTCGCAGTTCCTTGTAATTTGCTTCGTGGAGTTTCTGCATGCTGACTTTTAACTCCTCTCCTTGTTTGCTGAGTTCCTCAATCTTCCTTATGTACTCGTCTCGAACTTCTTTCAGAGTCTCTTCAGCTAGTGCGTCACGCTCTTTGATCGCTTCCTGCATGTCGAGTTGAACTTGTTCAAGATCAGCTTTGAACTTCTGCCGTTCTCTCAAGAGCTCGCTCTGCAGCTCTTGTCCTGCGGAAGTCTGGTCAAGGTCCTTGTTTTGATTGACCATCTGATCTTGAATTTCCAGAGTGACTTGGGAGTTTTGCTCAACGAAGTAGTCGATGATCTTGACGGCCGAACGTCGATCGCCAATGTGGCGCCGAACGGTGCTCCCCTGAGCTTTCATCCATCCCCAGAATTCCGGTGTAGAAAGTAGTTGGGCTTCTCGCTCTGCGCCTTTCTCCTCAGTGACATTTGACCACATAGTTGTTGCCAATATGACGTTCTTCAACGCATCCTTTCCGCACAACTTCTTGAACATCATCAAGTTCCTTTTGGCAGAGCCCTGCATCCTTACGTCTGTTATCCGATGGAGGTATATTATGCCATTTAATTTGATTTTATTCGAATAGGATCTAGTGAGGAAGGCAGCGAGGTCTTGGAGAACTTCGGCATCGCTTCGATTCGTGTCGTCAAATCCAGGAGTATCAATTAGGTACACCGTTGTCGTCGAGTTGTATTTGAAGGAGAACACATCGACTTCGCTAGTATCTACATAGGCAAGCACTGTCAGTCATATCCCAAGAAGTTATTGAACGGATTGCGCTTGGAACTTGTTTACTCACGAGCTGTCAAGTCATGTCCAACCTCCACCACTTCATCGCTACAAAGCGAGATAAACGAGCTTTTCCCGGCGCCTGTAACCCCCATGACAGCAATGAAAATACTCTGCAGGCTAGATTTATCAGTCAAGTGCATCCACGCAGAGAAGAGAACATACGTATCCACACGTCCTTCAGCAACCTCTGCAGTCCAATTCCGCTTGGGTTTAGGTCCCGTTGCCATCTTGTTAGTGCCTGAAAATACTCTCAACAGCTTCGTCGTAGTCTACACTCAGGAATGAATTCTGAATACACACGAGGCTGCGTTAAAGAGGTCGTCTGAAGTGCGCATCGCTTGTACAGAGAGAGCTCTGCTTGTCGCGATCCCTCGGTAGGTAGGGTGGGGGGAAGTGAGGCTGCAGATGCTCTCCACGCCAAAAACAGTGCGTGACGTGAGTAATTCGAAGAGAGTAAACAGCGTGCCAGGAAATGAACTTTGCAAGGCTCTTTAGGAAATATACGCAGGCGTTCAATTGTCTGTCGTTGGAAAATAATCCTACACGGTGCGCTGAGGTTGTTGCTGCACCATTGGATATGGTTACACACGGAACTTCGCCCTGCTGCAAGCGACGGCATTTGCTTTTCCTGCATGTAACAGCGCCATTTTCGCTGCTTTTAAGAACACCACTTTTACGGCCGCCCGTTTACGGTGATCTTGTAATATTACAAACCTAGACTTCCGAAAGGCATGGAAGTCATGGCGGCAGTATATTATGCAATAGCCCTACATGACACAGCAGAGTAGTGCCCCAGCTGCTGCAGTTGCGGCTGCTGGACATCTGTTAGTATAGCACCGAGACGTTTGAGAAATACTGACCTCCGACCAGACCCTGTGTAATTCCAGAAATTGCTCCCGCCAAAGCCTCGTTTTTGAGACATGACGTTTTTCCTTCCCCCAAAGCATGTTTGACCTTCATCGAGCTCCGCTTTCTTGCTTCCATATTCTTGTTCATCTTCTTGAGCTCGGTTTTTGTTTCATCTAATAGCTGCCGATACTCTTTGATTTCATGTTTGGATGGGTCTCCGATGGAATTAGCACCAGCTCCAGATTCTTCGTGCGCATCCTTGAAGACATTATCCTCCCGAGAAGCTTTCAGTTCATCCTCAAGTATCTGTATCCTGTCTTTCAATCCTTGAACCTCCTGCTCTTTCGCATGGACCTCAACCTGCAACTGTGATTCTGTCGCATCCAGCATTGCGAGCACTTTTCTCTCATTTTCTCGACATAGGTCCTCAAGTGAAAGCTTCAAGTCGTCCGTGATCACCCGAGAAGCTTCCAGTCTAGACTTGAACTCTTGTTCCTGCAATCTCAGTCTTTCTGCCATCTGAAAATCTCTTTCCGCTTGTGCCGCATGCATATTCTGGGTCGTGTTTTCCAGATCTTTCATCAACCTATCCCTTAACAAAGCAAGATCTCGGTTGACCACCCTTCCTGCTGTAGTCTGATCAAGTGTGAGATTCTGATCGACCATCTCAGTCTGAATAGCTAGTATTGCCTCACCTCGAGGAATAGATAGCACTTCGTCGAGAATCCGTAATGCTGAACCTCGACTGTCGGTTTCATGCCGCATCAAGGAACCACCCCCGCCAAGCACTTCAGCCCAGATGCCCTCGCCAAGTTGCCGCTCGCGCTCAGCCTCCAACAAATGTTCTTCGAAAGCAGCTGAGTGGTTTCCATGTCTCTTCGGCCACATCGTCGTAACGATGAAGACCTTGTCCCAAGCTTTTGCCCCACATAATGCTTTGAACATCTCTATATTGCGCCTGCTTGAGCCTCCAAGGCGATTATCTGATACTCGTTGCAAATAAATGATTCCAGAGATGTAGACTTTGTTGTGATAAGAGACAGAAAAGTAATTTGAAATCTCTTTCAGAGTCTCAATGTCCGATCTATTCGTGTCGTCGAACCCAGGAGTGTCTATCAAGTGAACGCGAGATATTCCATATTGAAAGGTATGGATAGAAATCTTTTGTGTGCCTGAATATCATCAGATGAATAGAGTATTGAGAATTTTTCTGATATCACACTTACAGGAATGTAGGCCATGACCAATTTCGACTCTATTGTTCGTACATCGAGAGATGAAAGTGCTTTTGCCCGATCCCGTCATGCCCATCACGGCAATGAAAACATCGTTTGAGCTGAAAATAAATGAGCGACAGCAAATACCCGAGACATGGGAACATACCCTAATTGAGTCGCTCCTATAAAGTCGAGAAAGCTTTCAGCCTCGTCTTCGAATACCTTCGTGTATTGGTCGCTTGTTAGCATGGCGCCAGGTCCAGCACATCAAGTTGTACTCTTGTTGCGTTCTTGAACGAGGACGCTCCGTGCCGCATTCATGAAAGAGCCAAGCACTTCACAATAACGAGATTTCAACAACGCAGCGTTGCCTAGAATAATTGTCGAGAAATGTATGAATGAGGCTTGATCTTGCAATCGAATCAGTAAGGCGGCGGGCTGTTCCCGTCTTTCCGCCCAAAAGAGGGGCATGTGCATGGTGGCTGCATGTCTGCTCTCTTGATTCGTACCAAACCCTCGAATCATGCCCAAGGCAGTCTGTCCAAGGCACTCCATGGCAAGAGTGAGTCGGTGTGTTTCTATTCCGCTGTATCTGTACCGTTGCAGTGGCCACTTCACCGATGTTCGCGAATGGTTGTGTCCAGTTCTTTCCGTCCGTTCTCGACCGTATGCGCCACCACAATCGTACTGCAGGCCTTCCATCGCTAGATTTGAGCACTGGTTCAGAACCGTCAGGCTTCTCGCGCAGTTGAACTTCCAAGCGGCGGGAGTCCCCTGCACCTCAACGTGGCAGCGGACGCAGCCTCATTCACGATGCCAGAATCAGCAAGGCTGAGTGGGGTGTCGCGTGCGTCATGCTCGACAATCGATCAATATATGGTGATGTTGAGAGGGAACATGATGATGAGAAGGAAGATAGTGATGAGGAGGAGGAAGAAAAGAAGTGAGAAATGAATTTTCAGCAAGGAGGCATTTCAACGCTAGCCTGACTCGCTCCTTCCCAACATCAGCAACACCGCCATGGGAAACAATTGGAAACTAGCGAATGCAAGGTACGAGTTAGCATCATATAGCAAATCCTGCAAAAGATCTATATTTCTTGTGTTTTTTGGGTATATCATTTCGTGCTCGTTCTCATTCTCGTAGATCATGATCGTTCTAAGTACCTTGTAGATTTCCTTCTCCAAACACAGACACAAGACAGAGAGCCTAGAGTATAAGCTAGGATGAATGGGCTGGGCAGGATAGATTCGAAATCTATTCCTGAGGAAAATAGAGCTTTGCCAAGGAACAAGTGAGGATTTTGCGGTACTGTAGTCAGTCATCAAACTGTGGTCATGAGTGAAGACTCGCTAGAATCGAGGACGGGCAACAGAGTCGATAGATACCTCCTCAACAATAATCATAACTCGAAAACCGACTCCGATCCATCCACCCCGTCTGCAACGCCAATAATCTCGGATCAATCCCGCGATTCGTCTTAATAAACATCGTCTCAAATGGATGAATATTAACCCCATCATACGCGCCATTCGCCTGCGGATCCCACGCCCCCAGTCTCGCACAATGGGCATTATAATCCGGATCCGTTTGGAACTTCATCAGCATGACATCCACCTTCTTATCCGCGCCGAACATGATGCCGGTGGCGGCGATCTCGGCTTCGACCGCTTGCTGGCGATTCTCAAAGCATTTGTTGAGGCCGGGCTCGAACCATTCGGGGTCGGCAGACTTGTAGTCGGCGGGGCGCGGGAATTGAGCTGGGTGCGCGAACAGGACTTCCATCCAGCCGTCGTGGCGGGGACTGCGCTTGGGGGGGTAGAGGAGGAGGGACATGCCGCTGCTGTCGGTGGCCCAGACCATGGATTGGACGTGAGGTGTAGGCCAGCAGTTGAGGGATAAACCGACTAGCTGTGCTTGATATTAGCTTCCGGTATTGTGGCCGTCAATCAGCATGCTAGGACTGTTGGAATGGTGCTGGAAGGTATGGAAGGGAAATCACGTACTTTAACATCCGTAGTAACCTTACTCAACAACCTCTCACTCCAACACGCCTCCGCCCAATGCGGCATAAACGGGCCTCTCACACTCGCATTCATCAACACAAACCTCCCATACCTCTTCCAAAGATCCCCCTTCGTCAACACCTCCGCATGGGCTCCCAAATCATAGCAGGTATTATCCCGCAGCACGAATTTAATATTCGGTTTGTTAGGAATGAGGTCCGTGTGGTTGGTCGGCCCGTTGAAGATGAAGATGAAATCCGCTTGGGCGTGGAGTCCGTGGTCGAGGAAGAAGAGCAGGTTTTGGAGCGATTCGTCGGATTCGCTGTAGACGTAGGAGATGAGTGTGGTTTTGGTTTTGGGGCTGGTTGAGGGAGAGGTGGAGGGTGAGCTTGACGGTGAGATGAGGTTTTGGAGGGAGAAGGGAGTGGTGCTTGCGTTATCGATGGTGTTGGTGTGTAAAACGGCTCCCTGTTACAATTCAATCAGTCAATACCAAATTTCGTATCCCAAATTGGAATTTTTAGAGGGAAATAGTGGAAGGAGACAGACAAGAGAAACACGAAACAGATAGATCAGCAAAACAACCGTCCAAGCCAATGTCACCGCAGCAATCACCCTCGGCGTCCCAAAGAACTCCAACTTAGGGAGTAGTTTGGGCAGGTGCCGTTTCGGAGACATCGGCATCGCTGCTTGGCACCTGCGGATAGGCAATAAAGATTCTGCGCCCTCGCCCTCGTCCATCTTGAGAAGGGTAAGGAAAGGAAGGGGGTGTGATGTTCTTAAGGGGAAAGCGAGTTCCTTGCTGCACCTCGCGAACGCCACAAGGCGAGGAACGCGACTCAATACCGCGAAATACATTCCTGAGAACTGATGTCGGATTTTGGAACAGAAGAGAGGATGTCTGGAGTCATGGAACGTATCTTGTTCCTTCGACTTCCGTTTTTTTTAATAGGTTCTTGTGAGATTTTGTGGGAGAGAAAGAGAAGTCATGCCAGGTCCCACTTCACTACTTTTGCATCAGTGGAAAATCATTCCTATAGCGGTATTGCTCATAATATGGACGGTATATAGTCTGCCAAAACAGTATCACGATGAAGTAAGTCGGCAAATGCACTCGCCTTGGAGTGGTTCATGAAAGAGTAGAAACTAATGGAGACTAGTCTCATCCGAGTACCACTGTACCGACTATCAAGGAAATGAGCGGCCAAGAAGCGAATAGTGGAGTGGTAGCCGAATCGGCTGCAGCTATGCCACCGCTAGCAAAAGAATCGGTGGCAGCAGCATCACTGCTATCTCAAGCAGCAGCACACAAGGACCAAGAAGAGGCACCACATAACTCCCGACCCCCCACCCTCCACAAAGACCAAAACCGATCTCTAATCCTCTACGCGTACTCCGAATCCCCCGCCGGCCGCTTGAACCTCGAATACTTCGTTAAGAAAGGACTCCACGGCTCCGCCGATTTCCTCTTCGTCTTCAACGGCGACGCCAACGCCAGCTCGCTAATCCCCTCTAAGAAAAACATCCAAATCATTATTCGCGACAACGATTGTTTTGATCTCGGGACTATCGGCGCCGTATTATCCAAAGATGGGTTGTGGAAGAAGTATAAGAGGTTTATAACGCTAAATGCGAGTATAAGGGGTCCATTTTTGCCGGCGTATAGTAGTGGGGCTTGTTGGTCGGATATGTTTCTGGATCGGATTACGGACAAGATTAAGGTGCGTGAGGTTCTTTCTTTCTTCTGTTTGAGATTGAACAAAAGGCGGGGTATAGTTTGGGCTGATTGGACTTAATGATGGACAGTTGGTAGGAACATCGATGAACTGCCAGCCCTGGCCACACGTGCAATCCATGCTCCTCGCCACCGACGATGTGGGGATGTCCATCCTGCTCAATCCTGCACTGGCCAATACCGTGCACCGTAACGACTTCTTCGGCAACGCGGACGATTTGACCGGCTTCACTCCCTGCTACGGGAGCATGCATAAAGCCATCCACGGCGAGATGGGGTTGACCGAGCTGATACACCAGCAAGGCTACGAAGTGGATGTCCTGCTGGCGGCTTTCCAAGCCGAGACGCCGACCACGTATTGTGCAGCGAATGGGAACCCCGAGGATATTTTGTACGAGGGAAAGTATTTTGGAACGAATGTTCATCCGTATGAGTTGGTGTTTATTAAGGCGAATAGGAATATTGACCCGACTTTGCTGGATAAGATGACGAGTTGGCATCTTAGTCAGAATACGAGTGCGTGGGATACGTGTGGTGCGTTGACAACCTGACCAGCTTGGAAAGGGGTCGAGTGAAGAAGTCGGTTATGGCTGAGCATCATAGGTTGACAATGAGCATGCTGCGGTATGTATTGGTATGAGATGGAGGATGCGAGAAAGTGTAGCAATGCCAACTAGGCATGTGTATGTGGACCTGGTGGACTGTAGATTCGTCGTGTAGCTTTGCAACAGGTAGATTGTTAGGAAAACTTTTCGAGATCTGAGTCTCACGTGGCACTCCAACTCAAATCCAGCACGCATTTCAAAAAGCAATATAACGCAAGTTGAGCTACTTGGCTAGACGCAATTACTGGCCCCTTCTCTGGTGGGGGCAGTCTTCCTTTGGTTCCCTCGAAGTCCCCCGTTCAAACGTTCAGTCGCCGAGAACAACTGCGAAGCAAGTATCCAGAGCCAGGCAACAGATCAATGCACTTTTTGTGTACAACAAGCTATAAGCTAATATGGCAAGCAATTCCAAGAACATAATTAGCAGCAAAACTTCTGCTCAGTCGTCACATGACCAGGCTATCTCGTATAGCGCGCTGGTCGCGTGATCTTCCTCTTCCGCCTTCCTTCAATTACAGGCTCCTCATCGTCTTCATCCTCGTCTTCGTCCTCGTCCTCGTCCTCATCTTCCTCTTCTGCGTCCTGCGATATTGTATACAAATCATCTTCCTGAGACTCCACAATAGGCACTTCAACAACAGGTTCTCTCGCTGGAGCAGTCTTTCGCATCTTGCTTCCTCGTCCATGACTGCCGCGAGGTCTACCCCTTGTTGCTGCAACTTTGACTCTGGCAGATTTCTTGCGTTGGTCCACACCGTCCAATGCATCAAGTGCCTCCTCTCCAATCAAGACACCTTTCTTGCCTTTCGCCTTAGGCAGCTTCTTGCTTAGGCCGTGTTTTTCCGCGAATTTCTTGCCATAATTGAATAGTAACTCTTCGCCAACTTCAATATCTCTCAAAGCCACGAATTTTATACGATGCTCGCCATTTACGAGGGTGATTTTGGCTTCACAATTGAGGCCGTCTTTTTCATTGTCGGCATGGTTGATAAAGCGTGTATTGTTTCCAAGACGAGCCGCGTCAATTACATAATCTTTGTTGAGATCGAACAGAAAGGATAGGAATTTGCGGTCGTAGATTATACCACGGCGTTCGGCCTCTTGAGATGAGATGACCTTTGGATGTTAGTGCTTAAGTTTGAATGGGGAGGAAGGACTTACTTCGCCTGTGTATTCGCTCAAGAAATCGCCTTTCTGTACTGATTCTGCAAGATATAAACCGAAGCCAACGCCTTCTAGCTGACTTTCGCCAATGACACAAGCCTTGAGTTTACCGCGCTGTAGGCAGACGTTTTGACAACGGCGACTGAAAAGCTCATCGTCGTGTTTGTTAGCGGGGTTGACGCCATCTCTAGCTCCACATGAACTGCATTCAGGACCACATTCGCGGTTCATTTGGATGCAAATACAAGTCTCGGTAACGCAGTTCAGACCATTTGACAAGCAACAGCATCCAGTGAACCTTCGAGGACAGTCATCTGAGCAGCCACAGAAACTTTCGCAAAGAATATTAGCTTGAAAGCATGGACATTTGTTTGTGCAGTGGCCGTCGTGGGTACACTGTAGTTTGTTAGAAACGGCTACTGCTCCAAGGGTGCTGGATAGGACTTACTGGGTTCGCCTGCGATCTTTCTTGATGCAGATGTGCTTTTGTCATTTCCTGCCAGTCGCGATGAAGGGTCTTACGTTTATTGTCGTACCAGTCAGGGCGCTTCGCCCGCCCAGTTGGCTCTTCGATGTTTCTGGTTGTGTTGTCATCTACCTCATGCTCTGAAATCTCGGCATGGATTTGCCAGCAAGGTAAATCCAGAGCAAAAGCGATATGACAAGCTCGATAATCCTTATTAGTGATACTGATCAGCATTTCCTGAAGAGCGTCTAGGTCATTCTGTTCCCAGACAACTTCTCTTTCGGAGTAATCAATAACTTTCCAGCACGCCTCAGAGCAAGCATTCTGGCTTTTGCTTGACCGTCTGGACTGGTCAGGTTCGGGTTGAGTATTTTTGCGGACGTCGAAGCGACGAATCATATCGTGGTAGGGTAAAACAAGAGGTTGTCGTTGAACCAAGTACTCAGGCTCTTGCTCCTCGTCATCAGACCCTCCAGCCGGAATCATCTCCTCGTGAGTGTAATCCGCATGCGTTTGGCAATCAACCGCTCCACAGATTAGACAAGTCAGCGTGGCATATGTGCCGAGTCGATCGCCTGGGATGACTGCTAATTTATCGGGGCTTGTGTGGTAAGCCTTCTTTCTTGCACTCTCCACCATCTCTTTCAAGAGCTCGGTAGGAAGTAAGACGTTAGGAAGACCAATGTCGAAGACCTCATTGAATGCCTCCCAGAACAATTCTCCAGCAGCCTCAGTCTGTTCACTGAGAGGTTCGTCAAACGACTCCAAAAGCAATTGTCGCTCGCCCTCTCTCAAACCTAGCTTATTGGCATCTTCTCGAGTCAACATGTAGTGGATCAAAGTCTTCTGATCGCAACCTAGCCGGCTTCCTCCGAACCAAGCTTCCAGATAGGCTCTGATCCGAGACGCTTTTTCGTATTGACGAGTAGACTCAATGCGTCGTAGACTGTACACTTCTTCCAACTCCTTGAGCAATCTTTTAAAATTGGTCTCTTTGTTGGCAGACCCCACAGCATCACCCAAGTACGGGACATACTTGAGCTTCTCGCTATCCGCCGAGAGAATATTGCGGCTGACATTCGTATGTGAGCTATACCTTGGCACTCGAGGAGTATCCCCAGAGATTCGCTTTGCAACTTGCACACTCTTACTCTTTACGAGCTTGTTGGATTTCGATAAAAGCTAGATGATTCAGCATAAGAAAAGCCAAGGGAGTGCATCACTTACCCATGTGTCCATATTTTCGCTCGAACAACCGCTTGGAACTTTCTCTTTAGGTTGCAATTGAACACTTGACATTGACGCGAACGGTGAAATTTTATCGACGGCTAAGGTTTTGGTGTCTTGAACGGATTCTCTGGCATCCTGTAAAAGCCATCTTGTGGACATTGCGTGATCATCTTGCATGCTTCGCTCCAATGAGTGTAGTGATTCCGTGATAAAGTCAGCTGTAGGTTGGTCTTGCTGAGAAGGTTGGTCTTCTTGAGATGGTTGCTCTATCGCCGCGTTTCCGCGAGGCATATCTTTCAGTAGAAGTTCGTCAGCCTCAATGGGAGGATTGCTTTGATGTGCTCTGGCTTGGCGCGCGTCTCGGCGCGCCCTTTGCAATTGTATGAGTCCAGAGCTAGAGCCGATGGTAGACTTTTGGGAGCCTTTCTCGCTTCTCGTCGAGCTCCTTGAAGCAGTTCCAGGAGACGGTCGGGGGTTCTTCAATGGAGACAAAGGGATGATTTCTTCCTCCTCGGACGAAGAAGAAGAAGATGAAGAGGAGGATGATGCCTCAGGGGTAGATTTATCGCCATTACTGGGTCCTGGTTCAAGGTCAGGCTGCGGAATATTTGCGTTCTCCCTGGTTGATGATCGAGGCGAAGCCTTTACTTGAGCTGGCTTTTGTTTACTGGAATGGGGTGACAGTTTTATTTGAGGTGACGGAGTTTGGCGACTGGCATCGATTTCCTTTGGTAATGGAGCTGGGCTGACTCTAGGACTCGCAACCGTCGAAGTGTCATGGCTGAGCTCACCGGCTGGAAATGCTCTGGATCTGGATGCGTCAGGCACATCTGCTTCGACTGCAGGTACTGCTCTTGAACTCGATGCCTCTGGCACAGCTTCGACGGCTGGTGGTTGACGACGATTGGGGGCGCCCGTTGGGGGAGGCGAGGGTGTCAACAAATCGATTACCGTCTTCCCAATGTTGTTGTTGTTGTTATTATTGTCCTCCTCGTCAGAATTTGTAAGGTCTATCGGCTGATGACCCGAAGAACTTGCTAGTCGTGATCGCTCTGTCATCCTGGCTGAAGGGTACGAACCAAACGAGCTACGAGATGTTAACGCCCTGGGATCATCGCGAGTAAAGCGATGCGCTCGAGATTTTTGTAAGCGGTAGCTCATGATTTCAATGAAAAGTTTGTGCGACGCAAATTTTTAGGAGCTCGTATGGTCTGAAAGTGAATATCGATATCACGTGATTAGCACAAATTCAAGGGGCTGGTCTTTCAACAGAGAAGAGCTCTCATGCGCAGGTCGCGATTCGTTCTAGATATTGAGGATGGTTGACGCGTTAAGGTACGGAGAATATCTCTGCATGAGATGAGCTGGTCGTCCAAGGCGTTGCAAGCTGTGAGGTTGAGATGTATGGTGAGGCACGCGACTTGCCCAACGCGCCATGAAGAGACCCAGAGCCTCTTTCAGCTCACAATGGGATCTAAGCTGATATCGCCTCAAGTAGAGCAATAATGATCGTCGCGTTCGAGTGAATACAGGCGGTCGTCGTTGAATTGTCATCACGTGGAATTAGAAGGAGGACTGAGGTGGTTGAAAATTGACGACGATACGCGTTGTCGCACAAAGTGCATAAAGTTGTGCATCGCATCGTGGCTTCCCCCTTCTCTCTCGCGAACTCCAGAATTGATACTAATTGCAGACTCTGTCGAGTATCTCATTGAATAAATTCGTCAAGCATCGCAGTTCAGGCAGCCACCTACTGGTTTTGGCTTCCCAATGGGTCCTGGGTCCGAACAGTGTCCTGTCCATCATGAAGAATTAAGTGCTTTCTTCTCAACTTCCAAGTTCGTCAGCCTTCCCAGTCCTCGAATTGTACGGTATGCGATGCATCGCTTCCTAGACGCCTCGAAGAATATATGACTTGCATGGTTTGGAATCCATGACGCCTTCTTCAGCGTATTCATTTACTTTGTGTCACATTTCTAGAAGGTCCCCCACGCTGGCGCTGACATCCCAAGATGCTTTTGCAAGGCTGTGGGTTATTTGGTCGTCCACGCTGCGGAGCAGCTGAACCTGCAGGTGCTCCGAGACGCAGGATCGCGCCCGAAATATGTCAGTCTTACACACTGCAGTAGCTGCACGTATTCATGGTCACTTCGGCGCTCAACTCAGGGGCTGCATTCGCGACGTTCAGTAGGAGGACTCGCTTTCGCGGAAGCTCCGTATCAGGATATCGAAAATGGAGAAAAAGGGGGGAGGATGGCATGGCCATGGATCACCCGAATGATCCGCAAATGCATGGCCGGCTGAGGTCGCTGCTGGGCATTGGAGCAGCGCAGCCTGACTGGCGGATCCTCGAGTGAGCACTTTCTGGGGGGCGGAAGACGCAATTATGCTGCCAGCCAAGAGGCGTGAGCACCGAGCATACCTCGCCAGATAAGGTGCAGTTCTTTCCACTCCGACCACCTGCTTCTTGTTTCACACCTTGGTTTCATGTTTGTCAATCGAGAAACAAGTGCAGAGCTCATGGAGATAGGCAGGGCCGGAGGCGCTGAGATTGGATCATCTTCCTTTCTGGGCGCTTCATCTGACAACTTGACAAGTGGACCGACTGAGCTCGAGGCGAAGAGAGCGAGGAGAGGTGCCGATCGGATGGAAAGTCGAGGTTTGGAGTGGACGACCAATAGAATGGCCATGGTCCTGCACGGGTTCCAGGCTGGTAGAGGACCACCATCTCGCTCTGCAACCGCGACCCGCCAGGACGCTGGACAGAGCTGATATCCGTCCCTTCCCTGTACAGTAGAGATACGCAGTATGCACCTGTTTTGACGTGAAAAACGTGTTGCCATACTTGGCTCTCGGGACCGTCTGATGCTGAAGCTGATCGAGGAGCATCGAGGAGCATCGAGGAGCACTCGCCGAGCCAAGTCCTCCGCGAGGTGTCCAGCGGTGGACGCAGCGATGCGGACCACGGGAGAGCAGACGTGTGGCTCCGTTCCGGTCACAGCATCAGAGAGGACGTTGGACGCTGCAGGATCCGTCTCTTCTCAGGATCCAACGGCTGCTCGCTCTGCTCTTCTCTGCTCCTCTCTCCTCCTCTCTCCTCCTATCCCCTCCTCTGCAGAACTCTCCCACCACGTGGAGTCGACGAAGCGCGTGCCCCGAGGTCGAGGCAGCGCCAGGATGGGCCGACCCAAGCACGCACACGCACCCGGCTGCGAGCTGACCAGGACGGACGGGTGTGATGATCCTACGATCAGGGTGGACGGGGTCCCCTGCCGCTGCCGCCCCTGCCCTGCAACTGGAGATGCGCAACCCTAATCTGCGTCCTCTCGTACCGGATCGTCTGTTGGGCCATTTGGCATCTGGCATCTGGCATCTGGCACCGTGGAGCGTGGAGCGTGGCACAGTGGCAGACAGGTGCAGAGAGCAGCAGCAGACCGGCTCCCTGCAATGGGGCTTACAAGCGAGTTTCAAGGCCTCCCGGTGTGCTTCCAGTCTCCTCCCAGTATGCTTCCAGTATATCCTCCGCCATCCAGCGCGCCTCCAGCGCGCAGACAGAGGCCCCTCGCCGCCTCCTTCCGCGTCGCACGACGCGCCTGCCTCGCCTGCCTCGTCGAGTGGGCTGTCGCCGGTCGTGCTGCTCCGTCGGTCGTGAGCTGTCGTGAGCTGTCGTGCTATGGAAGCGGGAGCATTGTTCTAGTGAGCTTCCAAAATGGAACGCCGTCCCCAGCCCAGCCTTCTTTCTGGCCCCAATGGCACCAGCGCACCCTAGCGGCCAGCCCGCACAGACGATTTTCCCGCTCGCGAGCCAGTCTCCTCCCAGCTAACCTTCCATCACCCATCACCCATCACCCATTACCCACCATCCACCAACCCACCACTCATCACCCACCACTCACCACTCCCCTCGCCGCCAGCCTGCCAGCCATGATTCTCGTCAGTCTGCCCCATGCATCGCTGCATCGCTGCATCGCTGCATCGGCGGACGCCCTGCAAGGCTCCATCACGAATCCACGATGGACCACCGCCGCCAGGCCAGTCTAACAACCCAACGAGGCCCTGGGAAGCAGCGGTGTGGGCGATGACTTGCGCCGACAACACGTGCGCGGGACTCGACGTCTGCTCGAGATGGACCAGATCCCCTCAGCGTAGTGGCGGATCAGAATTTTCACCCGCCGTTGGGTGAGGGCGACACGAGCCGTACGCTCCCATCCCATGGCGCGCGCTGCGGTCTCGTACCTGAGGTTGCAGTCGTGCGAGCATGCGCGTTCGCGAGTGTCAAACCCTCCTCTGCCAGCGGGCAGCCATCCACAGGCCGCGCTGAGGGCACCTCCCACCTCCTCCCTCCACTGCCGGCTTTGCTTTTTGGACTCCAGTGGCCGAATCCAGCAGGTGCCACAATCACCACGCCGAGACTCTGGCTTCTTCTCTCCTTCCATCCTGGCGCACACCCAATGGGCGATGGACGGCCTGCAGGTACGGATCGGTCAGGGGGCTGCCCACGACGGGGATGCCACTCGAAGCCTACTCACTGGGATCCCAAAGACGACAGGGACAATGCCCAATTGATTTTTCTTACAAAACTGCCCCGTCCCGTCCCTCGATCGAGCCTCCGTTCCCCACCTTCTTCCTTCCTCCATTCGAGTACATTATACCCACCCTAAGCGTCTTCGTTCTGCGTCTATCGTTCCTTTGCAGCGCATTGCGACTGTTTCTGCTTCCCAGTCATTCTTAGCCTCTGCTAATCGCACTATTAATATCCCGCGGGACCCCAGGCTTGGATTTTTGAAGTCGTCTCGACTCTCGACCTCAACTCGACCCACGGTTCCCCAAGCGCACTAAGCACGATACGGCCGCTTCGCACGATCTTAACGACTTGATAGAGCGAGATCATCATCTGGATACTGTCGAGGCACTGTGCGGAAGAGGAAGCGCATCTACTGGCGGACCTAGCGCGATATTCCGGCAGAGCGATCAAGTCTCGACGAATGGAAGCGCGGTTGCATCGGGTTGTCCTAGCATTTGGAGTTCGACCACATCGACTAGGATGACTTCACGAAACGGCCTGCTCCCTTCGAGGGATCAGTGCTACGCTCTAACGGATGAGCAATGTTATAAAATCTTGGAGCTCCGCGATCCGAGGGGCATAAGAGCAAATAAAGACTGGGAGGCGCTACATCAACCCGAGCTGATTCGGCATTACATGTATATGCGAAGCTTCCCACAGATAGAGCAATTAATGAAGTCGAAACTGGACTGGTCGTAAGTTACTTTGTTTGTATTTGCGAGGGTCGCAGCCTCTGACGGTGGAGTAGGTACAAGACGTACAATCATCGATTTCGAGATTGGTTATTCCCCGTTGATCGAATCGAGCGACAGCAAGTCGTGATAGACCTCTACAATGAAGTCTCGGATGCGGATACTACTGTGCCTGTTGAGACGCCACCAGCCACATTACCTCGACTTGCCGCTCTTCGACCTGCTCTCCAACCTGCTACTCCACAGCCACAGCCACAGCAGCCTACAAGTGTTCCTGTTGACTTCTTCTTCCAGCCTCATCCAGAGCGCCAACCCAGTGGCATTCATACCCCGGATCGTATGTCTATCGCTACGATGGAAACCTGGACATCTGGCAGCACGCAGTCTGCTTATACCCACAACGACGACACGTTTTCAGTTTCTGGTTTCTCTATAATGACCTCAGCCTCGTCTATTAGTGATGCCGGGAAGAGCTCTCAGATTCCCTGTTCCGACTATGACTCGGATCAAATACCGCGGCCTATGAGACTTCCCAAACACGATCCGCATGCCGGGCTCTGGAATGATGTTCTACGTGTTGTACCGTGTGGGATAGATCATAGTGCTTTGCAATGGCATGAATCATTCCCTAGCTGTGAAGGATGCGGTTTCTCCCGTTGGCACGCTCTGATGGTCTATGCTCGACACATGGATATTGGGAACTTCCTTACGGCCATGAACCAACTCAGGGATTTCGGAAAGATGGACTTCGCTGGGAACTATCCCATACATTATCTGATGTCCGCTGGAGTCAGCATGGAGTATTTTATTCACTTATTGCAATTTGCTCCCAGCGCATCTCGACAAAATGTGTTCGGCCAGAACCCAGTTCACGTGCTGAATCCTCAAGACCTAGGAGACAAATTGGTGAGCTTCTTAGAATGGTTCAGAGATAATGATCACCCGCCTGGATTGCTTCTCACCCAAAGAGACATCTACTGTCGCACCCCTCTTCATGCACTCCTCCAACGTCCCCTCGAAAGAAACCTCTATCGTCAAATCTTGAAAGTGTTCCCCTTCGCCGAGCACCAGCTTCGATCCCTTGACACATCAGGCAACAGCGCCGTCAAAATGATGAACAAAGCTTCCAACAAAATCAAGCTCGAATCCCCCGCCGACTTCGCCAAAATCCAGGCCGGCATAACCGAAGTCCGCCTCTTCCTCGACGAAGCCGACCAAAATCAAGTCGGTCGCGTCTCCAACTACGGCTTCCACGACATCGCCCGGGGAGCCCGCGGAACCTCTTACTATGGCTTCTTCGAATGCCGCATCTGTCTCCAAACAAACGCACACTCGAATTCCTACCTCGATCAGATCCGCTGCGCGTGTCAGAATAATCGTGACCGGAATGCTCCTGACGAGACGGGAATGACGCCTGCGCATCTGATTGTGATGCGAGATCGCTCAAGCGGAGATTCATCGAAGGAGGAACCTGCTGCTGAGACAGCGAATCTATTCCGTGTTCTGATCCCCTCGCACGATCGCACGCTTCGCGAAGCCCTTCACGCTCTAGACAAAGAAGGCAATAGTCTCATCTTCAACATCGCTACGCGCGGATTCGACGAGATTCTCACCTACTGTCTGGAAATGGAGGAACCCGGGCGACGATGCTCGATGGTCAATTCCTTTGGGCGCCGTCCCGATGGCGGAGACTGGAGTGTGCTCTCAGCGGTGTTGTTCAGATTGAGGAAGGCGATTGATGATTATAAGATGGCGCACCCGTTGAAGGATGCTGGTCTGAGGTACAGACATTATGAGATGTATAATCGACTGGCGAAGGTTAAGGATGTGTTGAAGGCGCATGGGGCGAAGGAGAGTCCGGATAAGGTCACGAGGTGGAGGATCTGGAGCTGAGTGTCCTGCGGCTCGCGAGCAGACGAGATATCTATCGTCGGCTCGACTCCGGATCTTTGCCTCGTCCTGTTTTGCTTCCTGTTTCGCCTCTCGTCATCAGCAAGCGGAGCGAGCATGTGTTTCTTCCCTTCCCCTTCTCTCTTCCGTCGGTTTTTTCTTCTTCTACTTTTACCCCCTTTTTTTTCGCTTCACGCAAAACTATAGACTTTAGAGATACCCCCTTGTATTTTTACTCTTTTTCTTTTTCTTTTTCATACCCACTAGTTCGAATTCTGGTTTCGGTTTTACCTTCCAGCTCTACTTTTGCCTTCTGGCCTCAAGTTTTGGGAACTTTTTTGGGGACAGGATATATTGGATATATTGGATATATTGGATCGGACAGGATACCCTAGGAGGTGGAATGGAGAAATCTTATGCGAGAAACGCAAACGCAACGCATAATTATATCATGAACGGTGGGCGGGTCTGGTTGTAATATATATATATACATGGGATTTGGGTTTGGGTATGGGAATGGGAATGGGAAAAATATTTTGGTTGGGAAGGGGGTGTTTAGACGGTTCGTGGGCGCTTGTATATTTATTCATGAGGGGAGTGGAGTGAGAGGAGAGGAGGTGAGGTGAGATGAGGTGGGGTGGGGTGTTAGGGTTGGATGAGGGTGGATGAGGGCGGAGTTAATGAGGTGTTGAAGAATGGGAGTGCGGAGTTGGGGGGCGAGACAACATATCTTAGGGTAATGGTAGTGCTATAGAGAGAGAGAGAGAGGAAAGAGAGCGTATGTATAACAGATAATAGAAGACGCATGGTATTTACGACATGGTTGGAGAATATAGACTTGACTTAATCCTCTGCACTTTTTCTTTTCCCACTAGTTTTGTCCAGCTTTACTTGGATGTCCTTCCCACGAGAGAGAGGGGGAGAGGGGGAGAGAGAGGATTGTGTTTTCAGCGTGCGGTATGGATTTGTGATGATTAGGAAGTGAGTACTGAGTAGTGAGGAGTGATTGGGTATGGAAAGAGGGGAGGGTGTATTTGTATCTTGTGTTTAGTGTTTAGTGTTTAGTGTTTAATGTCAGGTATCCAGTGTGTAGGTAAGGGAGGGAGGGAGGGAGGGATTATAGTCGTGGGTCTATATATGTTTAGGTTTGTTATATAGGTTTTGAGACAGCTTCTGGTCATTATCGGGAGGTAAGTAATTATTCTCTTGAAGTATCGGTAATTAATGTCTTTTTTTTTTGGGTATGGGTGGTTATGGATGGTGGTTGGTGGTTAGTACCTAGTTAGTAGTAAGTTTTTATTTTTGGATTCCGAGATACTGGGTATAGTTTGGGTAGTCTGGTACTATGTATATCTATTCCGATCCGTTTTGATATTCTTTTTGTAAAGAGGATTTTAACTTTCTTGCTCGGACTAGTGCCTAGGAACTACAATTGTGTTGTACATATCGTCACGTGGAGTTCGAGTTAGCTTCTTGTGCTTGGTATATGTAACGAGAGTTATTCTTTGAATTATTTAACGCTCCTGTATATACATTTGTCGATAGATGACTGGGGGTTAGTTTTTGTTTTTGGGTTCCTCACTATTATGGTTTGGACAACATAACGCGCCTACCTATGGCCCTAAAATATTGACGCCCATGCTTGAGTCAAGTATATCCTCATATTCTCGAATCTCTAGAACCTGCTCTACACGTGATACATTACCCCATACAGTAATCGTAATCATAAATTCCCTAGTCAGGCACAGCCACAGGTGCATCGTGCAGCACTTATCGAAAGTACCGGTCTCGCCGGCTTGTCCGTCACTGTCCCTCCAGTAACGATGACAATCGCCTCCATCACCCAACTCGCATCAGGCTGCGACGGCGCGCTGCAAGTGGTTAGTAAGCATCACATGGGCAGTGGGCTCGATGGCATGATAGTCTTAAGACTTGCGCAAATCGAGACTTGGGGGGTAAAGATTCAAGATTGCTTCATTTCCCACCGGTGCTAGACTGGGGAGCTGGGAGCTTGGGGGCTGTGACGTCGGCGATGGAATTGAGGCTTGAGGCTCTCACGCGAGCATGGCGTTCTAGATGTCTGTCGAGCGGGTTCTCCACTTTCCATAGTTCTCGGTTTTTGGTTTTGGCGTTGGCGTGGCGGAGGGCGGAGGAAATGACTGCTGATTGAGATGGGATAGCTACCCATCCTTGCGGGAAATTGTATGGGACTCGATTGGGAAGGGGGGAAAGAATGGGATGTTCCGGATTGGTAGGATTGGGATTGAAGGGTCCCAGATAGATCCGCAAGGAAGCAGGACGCAGCTGGGGACCGAGGGGGATGCGGTGGGAAATGCGGGTGCTGAGTGTAGTGGTAGTGGTTCCATGTTACTTGTTTGGGGGGCGCGTATTTCTGGGGCTAGCGTGCCCGCATACGTCACTTCTGTGTGTCGCATCGATCGTCATGGAGGAGCTACTAAGCTAAGGTTACTTGCTGGTTACCTACCTAGAGCTTAATCAACACCAAAGCTCTCCTCTCTCCTCACGCAAACACACACAACCCTCTTCGCTCACAACACGCACACACATAACAACTCGCACACGATCTTTGATAGCTACCTGAACCTTCACGCAGAAACGAATCACGAGACAGATACGAGAAAGTCGCCGCAATGCATCGCACGTATTCTATGAGACAGTCGCGGGCTCCTACCGTGAGTGATCTGATCCCCGCCGCGCCGCCGAACCAAGCACGCGCATGAGATATATGGATAGACAAAAGGAATAGTTGCTGATGTTTCGACATAGGCCTCGCAGCTTCAGAACCCACCTCCACCATCGTCGAGCACGAAGTCGGGCAGGTTGTTTGGAAAGGGTGGAATCGGTCAGTGAACATTTCTCCTATGACGTGGTCCCAAATACATCATCGCTTTACGACTATACACTCTGTCTGGATCGTCGGGTTCCAAGCTAGATGGGATATCGTGTGATCGGGGACGACGATTGAGTTGCGGCAGGCGATGGGTGGGGTGGCATGTTGTTGCCCTCGATTGCGCTCTGCCTACCTAGAGCTGTTGCATGCTCTCCTCCTCCCAGCGTTCGCAATTCGGTCGCAATGACGTTCGAATCAACATGGGAATGCTTCTACAATTTGTACATGCTAACGAATTTCAATCTAGGCCATGCTCTCCGCCGTCAAACCGCCGGCCAATTCGGCCCCGACCTCGCAAAGAAGCTCTCCCAGCTTGTCAAGATGGAGAAGAATGTCATGCGCTCCATGGAGATGGTGGGACGTGAGCGCATGGAGGTCGCTGTAAGTCATTCAATGTGGCGCATGCCAAAAATCAGCTTACTGATCCTTCCTAGCAACAACTGTCTATCTGGGGTGAGGCTTGCGATGACGATGTTTCGGATGTCACGGACAAGTTGGGCGTCCTGATCTACGAGATTGGTGAGCTCGAGGACCAATACATTGACCGTTATGATCAATACCGTGTTACAATCAAGAGCATCCGAAACATTGAGGCTTCCGTTCAGCCTAGCAGAGACCGTAAGTTATCCGCTTCACTCGAGCTGCGCCGTGCTAATCACGTGAATAGGCAAGCAGAAGATCACCGATCAAATTGCTCAGCTCAAGTACAAGGAGCCCAATTCTCCCAAGATCGTCGTTCTCGAGCAGGAGCTTGTCCGTGCCGAAGCCGAATCGCTTGTCGCCGAGGCCCAACTCTCAAACATCACCCGCGAGAAGCTCAAGGCTGCCTTCACCTACCAATTCGATGCTCTCCGCGAGCACTGCGAGAAGCTTGCTATCATTGCTGGTTACGGAAAGCACCTTTTGGAGCTGATTGATGATACTCCAGTCACTCCTGGTGAGACCCGCGCGGCATATGACGGATATGAAGCTTCCAAGGCCATCATTCAAGACTGCGAAGATGCGCTTACTAACTGGGTGACCGCCAATGCTGCTGTCTCCTCCAAGCTCTCCACCCGCGCTCGTACGCTTTCTCAACGCCGCCGCAACAACATCCAACGTAACCCAGAAGGTCACGATCTTACCGGCCAAGATGCACCAATGAACGACCGTGAATCCGGTCTCTGGGTCCCAGCTAGCGCTCACAAAGGCGGCGACGAGTATGATGATGAGGAAGAGGAAGAGGAGGAGGAAGTCGCAGCTCCTTCTATCCAAGACAGCGCCGTAAACGGCGAGGCCCGAGGCCGTCAAGAGACCGTTGTCGCATAAATCGGCTCACCGATCGATGCTGATTTTCGCGCGTGGTGAGGGAAACATGAGTGGAGAAGGGGTTGAAATGGAAGGTTGATTGAGAGGAGCGGGGTGGAGTCATTACTATTTTTCTCTCGGACTTGTGGTGGATATTCCCAGGATCTCCTTTTCATGATCTGCTGCTTTGCTACTTCTTGTGTGTGCTGCGCTGCGCTCCACTCGTTCTCGCAAAAACGAGGTGAGACTGGAGGAGAGACTGCGAGAGATGAGTCGTATATGTGGTGGTAATAGGTAATTCTTTTATGACGGGCGGCAGACGGATGGACGAAACTTGGAATGGAATGGAGTGGGCGGTGAAATTGTTGTATTTTTAGTTGGCAATAAAAGCTCGAGTTGTCAATTAGTTGTTCCTGAGCATGTGAAGTCGGGATTGTAGACGGTGGTGTGCGGGAGAGAGGCTCTGGCTACCCCACGTGTGCTCTGCTTGTCCCTAAAGCTGATGGTCCTGTTCAGACTGTGCGCCTCTTGAAATTCTCAATGCCAGCCTCTCATCCTCATTTATGTTACTCAGAACTTCGCTCAGCCTTCAGAGCTTCAGCTCCAGGGCTCATCTAGGGTATCTCCTCTCCTTCCCCCGCTTCCCATTGAATTCAATTTCCTGCCCCTCCAAGGTATCTCTCATATCCATTCCACCTACCCACCCATTGATTCATCCACCCATAACTCAACTCAAATCTTAATAATATCCACCCCAACCCAATCGTCACTCCTTCTCTCTCGCTTCTCACTCATCCCTTACTAGCGAAGACCGAGGCCGTACTTCTCCCTCTGCGCGGCATTGAGTTGCGATTCGAATTCCTCGACCTCGATCTTCGTTATGTATTCTCCAGGCACGACAATCAGGCCTAGGTAGCGGGATGTGAGGTCTTGGGTTATTGTTTCTGCGGCTGAGGTTGAGGTTGAGGTTGAGGGGCTTGAGCTGGAGGAGGACGACGAGAGGGAGAGGGAGGAAGAAGGGAATTTTGGAGGAGGGGGGAGGCGATATTCGAAGGTTTGGGAGAGGATTATGTTTTGATCCTGTGGGGAGGGGTTTTAGTTGTTAGTCTTGGTTTTTGGGTGTGGGGGGATGGAGTGTGGGTTGGGTTTGAGGAGGAGTCGAGGGAGTAGAAGAAGGGAGAAAGGTTTGGTAAGACAATTAGTTAGGATGTGGGTAGAGGGGGAAAGGTGAAGGGAAGGAATGTAGACGAACAGAATCAGTGCATTTGAATTGTCCTAGAAACATTCTTGTATCAGTAGTTGTTATTCGGAGATTCTTTCCCAGTAGGGAAGTGAGGTAGCTTTCTGCTTGGGCTTTGGATTGCGGATCTGCCATTGTGAAGGAGTTGCTTTCTTTCAGGCTGGAGAGAGAAATGCAAGTCTTGGTATTGATGATACAAAATTGTGGAGGGGTTCGGCGATAAGATAGGGTCAGTCACGTGATGGCGCGAGAATTACGGGATGCGTCATTATCTTTCAGGCGACAGGACTTTCAATCGTGCTCAGAGTCCTGAGAACCCGACGAACTTTCGAGAGTGGTAAATTGGGTTGAATGTGTGATGAGAGAAGGGCAATCATGACGTGGGCGAGTGTTCGAATTCACGACTCAAGATCAATGTCTATATCTACACCTTGAACCATTCCTCGAGTCTACTGCGATCCATACACGCGAAACGACGACTTCATTACTTGTCATCGCCTCCGGTATCCAATCTCGAAATAAGTCGCCTTCAAAATGGGAGTGACAGGCCTCTGGCCCATCCTCTCTCCCTCCGCGCGCCCAACTCCTCTCCCCACCCTCAACCGCAAACGCCTCGCAGTTGACGCCTCTATCTGGATCTACCAATTCCTCAAAGCTGTGCGTGACAAAGAAGGCAATGCCTTGCGCAACTCCCACGTCGTTGGATTCTTCCGCCGCATCTGCAAGCTCCTTTACTTCGGCATAAAACCCGTCTTCGTCTTCGATGGCGGCGCTCCGGCATTAAAGAGACAAACGGTGTTGGGTCGAAAGCACAGAAGGGAAGGTAGACGCGAAGATGCCGTTCGGACAGCGGGGAAGCTGTTAGCTGTGCAGATGAAGCGGAGGGGAGAAGAAGAGGAGGAGAAGAGGAAGAGGGACAAAGCGAGGGAACGTGACGGATTGCCGAATATTCAGGACGAAGAGGAGGTCATACCTGCCGATAAAGAACTCGTGTATGTGGGGGAGATGGGGATGTCTGCCGCCGAACGTCAACAAACGCGCAAGTTTAGAAAGACGGATCAGTATCATCTTCCCGAATTGACGAATGGAATCGAAGGCATGGGCCAGCCCAATGATCCAAGAGTTATGAGCGCGGAAGAATTGGAGGAGTATGCGAGGCAGTTTCACGATGGAGAGGATGTCAATCTTTATGATTTCAGTAAGATTGACTTTAATGGGGAGTTCTTTTTGAGTTTGCCACCGGGAGATAGATACAATATTTTGAATGCGGCGAGGTTGAGGAGTAGGTTGAGGATGGGACTTAGTAAAGAGCAACTGGAGGATATGTTTCCGGATCGTATGGCATTTTCAAAATTTCAGATTGAGAGGGTTAGGGAGAGGAACGAGCTGACGCAGAGATTGATGAATCTGAACGGAATGAATGATATGGCAGGAGTTGGTGGCGGGAGAATTGCCGGTGAGAGAGGCAGAGAATATGTGCTGGTGAAGAATGAGGGTGTTGAGGGCGGATGGGCACTAGGGGTTGTGAGTACAGATAAGAAAGTTGGCGAGAGGGAGAAGCCGATTGACGTCGACGCATTGCCTCAGACAGTTAAGGAGAATCTAGAAAGTGAGGAAGAGGAGGAAGATTTTGAGGATGTTCCTGTTGAGGGGTTGAACCGACTACCAAAACCGAAGAGCCATCCTCGAGCGCAAGAATTTGCTGAAGAAAGACAGAAATTTTATGAGTCAAGGAATGGGAGACAAGCTCGGGAAGAGTCAGAAGATCTTGATACTCTTTTTGTAGATGATACTCCAATGGAGGGACCATCGAACTCCAACGGACACTCCTTCAATGAAGAGGATGATGATCTCAATCGAGCAATCGCTATGTCTCTGCAACAAGATGATGTAGACGAAGAACAGGATCATATCAACCGTGCCATAGCATTGTCTCTCCAAAAGAATCACCAGGCAGACGAGTCGGACGAGAACGCGGACCTTGAAGATGTCGTGATGCCGGAGTACGAACAAAAAGCAGTGCCAGAACCAAAACCCATCTCAAGCTCAGGTGGACGAATGGTAGCACATATCGTCAATAATAGAGCGAATGCCGCAGTGCCAAAGCGGAAAGCTGTTGATGTCAGTAGTGATAGCGATGATGAAATGGATCTCCAAGCTGCTCTTGCGAGGGCAAGGAGGCAGAAAGCTCCAGATTCGAGACCGAGACAACCTGCGCCTATTTCTTCGAATGTCAAGAATCCCTTTGATGGCCCATTGCCGTTTGAGAAGCTTGACTTCAGGACTTCGATCTTTGGGAAGAAGAGTAATCAGCCTGGAAGCCCAGCTGAAGACGGCGAGGGAGGAGATGATGAAGACATGGCTGGCGGCTTCGACGATTCTCTCGAGGAAGCAGCCCCTAAGCCATTGCCACCGTGGTTGGCTAGTGGTGGAGACATTCGATCCGATGTTGAGGAGCAAAGGAAGCGAGACCAGGAACTGAACGCCGAGGACAGAGAAAGAGCAGAGGAAGAAGAACGTTTATTCAGGAAGCGGAACGAGCCTATTGAGATTGACTCCTCAGACGATGAGAGTGAAGTTGAGATTGTGGATAAGCCACCAATACTACAGGGACGAGGTGTTGAGTTGACCTCGCCAGTACCAGGCACCACAGATAGAGAAGTGTTTGGTGATGTTGCTGAGGATGTGAGGGCCGAGCCACCTATTTCGAACATTCCACAAGATAGACAGCCATCCATTGAACCAAAAGGTGGTCCAGTTGAAGAATCTGAGGCCGAGGAGATTGAGTGGTCTGAAAGTGACTATGGTGATGCTACCACAAATTTAGCAAAGGCGATCGATGTCCAGCATCCAGCTGGGGGAAGAACGGATGCGGTTTCATCTGTATCACCAGAGCTAGATTTTGAGGATGTTGAAATGCCACAGAATAATGGCGAGACTAGACAGAAATCACCAGAGAAGACTACACTAGCTAGAAGTCCAAGTCCAATATTTGAGGATGTTGATATGCCCGACACGGCAGCGACATTTCCATCAGAACCTCCAACTACGTCGAAAAATCCAATGCTCCAAGACGACATGCCTTTTAATGAACGCGAACGCGCTGAAATCGATGCAGAGTTTGATGACTTCAGCGATCCAGAAGAAGAAGAGCTGCTTGCTCAACTAGCCATCGAAGCAGAAGAACATGCTCGATTCGCAAGCACTCTAAACAATAAATCAGAGAGGGAGAACCAAGAATCGTACGAGCGAGAGCTCAAAGCTCTTCGTAATCAGCAAAAGAAAGACCGTCGAGACGCAGATGAAGTCTCTCATATCATGATAACCGAATGTCAAGCGCTTCTTCGCCTTTTCGGTCTTCCATACATCACTGCACCCATGGAAGCAGAAGCTCAATGCGCAGAACTTGTACGCCTAGGTCTCGTCGATGGTGTCGTTACGGACGATTGTGATATCTTCCTCTTCGGCGGTACACGAGTCTACAAGAACATGTTCAACAGCAATAAATTTGTAGAATGTTACCTCTCTGGTGATATCGAGAAGGAGCTCTCACTCTCTCGCGACCAACTTATCGCCATCGCTCACCTTTTAGGCTCCGATTACACAGAAGGTCTTCCAGGCATAGGACCCGTCGCAGCTGTCGAAATCCTTTCAGAATTCCCATCTACCAACGGTCTCCAAGAATTTAAAGATTGGTGGTCATCTGTTCAACTCAATTCCCAACCTCTCAACACCGAGTCCTCAACCTTCCGCAAGAAATTCAGAAGATCACAAGCTACAAAGCTTTTCCTCCCGCCAGGCTTCCCTTCACCAGCGGTCACACAAGCATATCTGAAACCAGATGTAGATTCGGATCCAGAACAATTCCAATGGGGTGTTCCAGACCTAGATCGTCTCCGAGAATTCCTAATGGCAACAATAGGCTGGAGTCAAGAGCGGACAGACGAAGTCCTCGTCCCAGTGATCCGGGACATGAATCGCCGTGAACAAGAGGGTACCCAAAGCAACATCACTCGCTTCTTTGAAGGAGCAGTCGGGGTTGGCGCGAATGGCGTTGTTGGGAAGGAGAGAGCTGTGGGCAGTAAGAGAATGAAAGATGCTGTCAATAGACTGAAGGCGAAGAAGACGGGCGCTGGAAGGGAAGGTAGTATTCTGAATAGAACGTTCGCGGATGAGGCTAGGCACTGGGCCGAGAACAATGATATTGGGTGGACGGAGAGGGAACAGGCTAAGCTTGCGAGGAAGAGTGGGAAGGGGAAAGGGAAAGGGAAGGGGAGGAAGAGAGGTGCGGCGGAGGTTGAAGCGGAAGCAGAAGCGGAAGCTGTCGCGGAGGTGGGACGCGACGGAGAGGCAATTGGAGATGAAGTGGAGGCGGACGATGAAAGCGGTAGTGGGGATGAGTACAGAGAGGAAGGTTCAAGGAGTAATGGGAAGGGCAAAGAAATAACAAAACGGAAAAGGGCTAGGCTTTGAAGGCTTGCTGATTTGGCGACATGCCTTCTACTTGTACGAATAATGTCCGGAATGACATCAAACGCTAAGAATGCTCTCAAGACACGTCAAATAATTCTAAACAAATCAAGACCGTGGCTGAGGATCTTATAGAGGAAAATTGGCACTGGTGGCCTTTGAGACCTAGTCCCATTTACTTCAGCGGCAGCCATCATTGCTATTTTTCGGGAGCTCTCTCGCTACTCTCAAGGCACTCAAGTAGCCGAGTTGCTCCATTCAGACACCGCATTCATCAAGGCAGGCTATTGCTTCCTACAGAGTATATACCACAGCGGACAGTGGGCCAAGTTCTTAGAAGCTCTAAATTATTGAGTTGGGAACAGAAATATCTTCTTCAAGCTATCCACATCGTGAATCATGGTCAGGTGAGATAAACCTACTCTATTCTCCAAATTTCGCTATTGAGAAGCAGGTCTTGCTTCAATACTCAATTGTCCTTGACTTTTGCTTCATTTCAGCTGACACTCAATCACAGTCTGGCTTCCAACCGTTTGGCTCCAGACTTTGACCAGTTTCAAGCCCGCCGAGTCGAGCAATTCTGAGAACTCCTCCTCCGAGCGCTCTTTCCCGCCTATGATGAGCATGCAAAGATCCATCCAATATACGGTCTTATCAACACCTTCAGGCTGCGGTGGCACTACCATCTCGCCTATCAGAAGCCTTGAATCGGGTGCCATTGCTTCTGCGATATTTTGGAGTATCTTGCGGCATTCTGCATCTTGCCAGTTGTGCATTATGCGGCGGAGGTAATATATTTGAGCATCTGATTGAGATGTTAGTCATGATTATGACTAGGGAATGAAAGCAGGGTTCTACTCTTGATAGGTTGTGGCTTAAAGAAGTCAATGACCATCTTCTCAATCCCAGGCAACTGCCCGTCAGGAACAGCATCGAGAACAGCTTTCCGATCCTGTAGGATTACTCTTCCCTGACCCATATCTCCACCAGCAGCCTCAAGCTCCTTCTTGATTTGAAGCAGGCTCTGACCTTTCCCGCCTGCTACATCGACTATGAATGCTCTTGAAGGATCTATATCTTTATCAAGCAAAGAAGCGAATGGGAACATGCCTAAGACAGGCAAAGCATTCTCCTGTGTCGTCATGGCGGTGTTGAATCTCTTCAACCGATCCGGGTGATCTAGAAGGACTTCGTAGAAGACTTTTCCTTCGGCATTGTTGGCCCATGAATATGGAGACATGCGAGGGTTCAGAATGGAATCCGATTTGTGAGTTGTCATATATTCAGGTAGTGTGTAGGCCACCGGGGCAATCTCGTCGACACTAGCTTTCATCAGACCTGATTTGAATACATATCGGGGTGTGAGGCTTGCCATAGATCCCAAAACTCAACTTCTGCTGTATCAAGATATGCTAAAGAAAGGGGAGTGTGGGAAAAGGTGCTACCGTCACGTGCTTTCAAGATTCCGGTCGCTGTTAGAATACGCATCAATCGAGCTACCTGGAGGTGAGCTACACTCTTGTTTTGTACTAAGTCTTCACCAAGAGGAGCCTACATAATACCTCTTCATTATTTCCGGTATCAGCAGCTAACTGCTTGGCGGTGATGTGCCCCTGCCGTGGTATCTTCTCCAAAACTCCCATCTGGCGCAATGTGCGAACTGCTGAAGTTTCTGAATACTAGATATTTCCATCTGGTGAGTATCACCCCCTAAGAAGCGATTTTGGTAAGCCTCACATTTGTGAGCTGTCTGAACATAGCTTCTGCTGGATCTTCCAATTGGTAATGCAAGGCTTCTACCATGCCCAGCATCTTGGCATGCGCGGCACGGTCTGGCCGCTCTATGTTGTAAGACTTTGCTTCTGCCAGTAGGGCTTCAATTGAAGCTACCAATTCTGCATTGCTAGACATGTTCGTGAGACAGATGTAGTGCGAAGATAAGAAGTGTTATACCAGGAAACTCGAGCTCTAATCTCGTCTTCGCTTGTTCTGCTTTAGTCTCTGAACTTGAGCAGCGGCCGCTTTAACCGGAGCCGAGGTTGAACAGCCTTGAAAGGAGCCTGAGGCAATGCTTTCAGTCTTGCTTTCAGTCTTGCTTTCGAACAGTGTCAGCTGTGGAATCAATCCCACGGAAGAAAGAAAGATTGCATCTGGTGCAGAAACCTGTACATAAGTAACGCATTACTCTAGACTGAATAAGATGGCTAAAGGCTATGTATAGCAGGTCTTGTGGAGATCTCAAAGGGCAGTAAGCGTAGGAGTGTGGATTGTGGGAGCCGAAATAGCCCCACCAAGTGGACAAAACCCACTGCTCCCGCAACTGTGTTTCACTCCGGACCGCCACATTTAAATCCACCTTGGTCCTAAATTTGTTCTGGCAGACCTATGTGAGATCTAGTAATTGCATCTAGGGCGTGCCTTGTCCGTAACCAATCTCCTGATGCCATGCCCAAGAAGCGTCATGTCCCCCACTGAGCAGCGGAATCCCTCGATAGGCGGCCAATGGACTGGCCCTTCTGCAGCGAGGAGCAAGTCTACTAAAGAAGGTGTGGGAAGAAAACAGGCTTCCAGAGCTTGCGATCAATGCGGACGTCGAAAGATCAAATGCGACGTCCAAGAAATGGGCGTAGCTTGCAGTAGATGCCGCTCGCATGGCATACTCTGCAGTGTCTCCAGAGACAATCGTAGAAAGTACGTTCGATTCAAATCACACACCTATCTAAAAGCAAAATCTAAAAACTGTTTTTGTCGAAAACAGGAAGAAACAACTTGCTAAAGCACAACCTTCGGCGCATATCGAGAAGCAGGACCTGGAAGCCTTGGATGGGATTCCCTGGCCCCTAGCATCTGATGAATCAGAGAACTCAGAGGAAGAAGACGATGACGTACCGCGTTCGGGCGCTGCACTTGCTCATCACTGGCCAACTCTTGTCAACACCGTTTCGTATCATGGTGACCTCGCCGCGTCTGCCCTAGATATACCGGAAGTTAATCTTCATGGATCTTCCACTGAAACTTCACTTCCCAGCTATATCAAGGCTCGATACAACATGAAGCCAGATGATCTACAATACCTTCGGTACAAAGGAGCGCTCAGGATACCAGACACTTCGTTGAAGAATGCCCTTCTTCGAAGTTATATTGAATACGTGCATCCATCCTTACCTCTCATTAACTTACACGAATTTCTGGCCGCAACTTGTGCTAGCAAGATAGATGAATATGTGGAAGAGGATCAAAAGATAAGCTTGTTGCTACTTCAGGCGATTCTTTTTGCCGGATCCGCCTTTGTTGATGAGATGTCTCTGCAGATGGCTGGATATAGTACCCGTAGAGAGGCGCGGGCAGCATTCTACCAGAAAGTCAAGGTATGCAGGCAGTTCATGCCCAAAGAGGGGATTTATTAACTCAAATATAGCTTTTATACGACTTCGATTACGAAGTCGATGACAAACTTGCAGTTGTCCAGTCTCTTCTGCTAATGACCTATTGGTACGAGGTACCGAGTGATGGGAAGGATGAGTGGCATTGGCTTGGTGTTGCTATCGCAATAACCACCTCATTTCGTAATCGCGCTGCGATTGTTGAACTTAACGCCAGAGATCAAAAGGTGTGGAATCGCGTGTGGTGGTGTTGCTTCACAAGAGATCGCCTTTTAGCCCTCGGCCTGAGAAGACCTCCCAGGATCGAAGAAGACGAACGCGACTCCTTTACTACACCAATACTTACTCTCGACGACTTTGAAATCCGAAAACTTGACGCGTGTAACCTGACCATCTCCCTTTCCGAATGTCGTGTCGTTCAGGATACTTCCCTCCAGCTAAAACTCGCCAAGACGTTCATCGCAAAAGCTGAGCTGTGTATCTGTATCGGCCATGTCTTGAGAACACAATACTATTCACAGGTCCGAGACCATGGAATTGGATCGGAGTCAAATGAAAAATCCCGTTCGCGCGTAGTTCTACTTCCCAACCCAAAGGCTGACGGCTTTGAAGCCTGCGAAGACGAGCTTTCACATTGGCTCCAGTGGCTACCAACGGAGATGCTGCATACTACCCTAATTGCTGAGCGTGTTGCAGCAGATGGCGATTCTCTCATCATTGAGCAAGCAGTCCTCCATATGATTTACCTAGCAACCTGCTCAGCACTGCATCGGCCCCGAACCCTCTCAGCAGCACCCGCAGCGCCATTGCAAGAACACAGTGGTCCGCAAACAATATCACGCAGAATAATCCGAGAAGCATCGACGGAGACCACGAGAATACAGATGGAGTTGTACAAGCTCAACTTGACTCGATATCTACCTGCCACTGCCATCACCGTGCTGCTCCCCGCGATCATCAGCCACATCCAAAGCATTAAATCTGCCAGCAATCGAGCTCAGATTGGGAAAGAGGCTACGGAAGGACTGGCGCAGTGCATGCAGATCCTCCAGAAGCTGCGCGATAACTACCATCCGGCCGATGAAGCGACGCACATCTTGGAGGATGCTTTGAGGCTGGCGAATATCCAAATTGCGACTGAGCCAGTGCTTATGCTGGGCACCAGTCCAACACCCACAGGTCATATTCGCAACCAGGAGACAAATTCTACAGAGGTCTCAGGTAAACTCTCCTCATTCGTCAATCCCCAATGTCTCGAGTTCTCGCATACCCCTCCGGAAGCAAGGTTATGGCATCGTGCAAGCGCTTTAAAGACGATCAGGATCGCCGACAACGACTTCCAAGCGATTGATCCCGCCGTAAGCCTCCTGTCCGAAGAGCTAGCATGGCTTGACGACGCTTTTGCTACAACCCCTCATCCAAAACCTACCATTGACCACGATGAAGTTTTCGATTCCCTTCAGAATATGGCCGGCGATGGAATGGACATTGATATGGATCCTGAGCCGGCAGTTTATGATGAGATGTACGGTCGTGCAGATAATTCTTGGGTTTTAGATGGGTAGACAAAATTTTATATTCAATATAGGCTAAAACTATTTAATGATTACTATTTTTAACTAAATCTACGAGAAATGCGCGAGGGAGCATTGGTAATAAACTGAAAACTATTACTTGTTCGTTGCTACCAACAGTCAAGCTCAGCATAAGATCTGTCGCCGTAGTTATGCTCGCATCATACAGCCTCCCTCTCACCGCTATGTCCGCCGAAGGCGTAGCCTATCTTAGCCCCACCACATTCCCAATCGCTTTTGTTTGACCCTCCACTCTATCGAGCCTCGCAAGAACAAGCCACGCAAATTCCTGTGCTTGCCCGATGGGCCCTGTATCCTGTCACGATTCCTACCCAGGCGTCATGCCAGCGTTGTGTGGGTGGATGTGGACGTCCCGGAAGTTTCATAACTCGCTTGAGCCCCTTATCAATGTTGGGAAGGACCATGGATTTGACGTCAGAAAGATCCCAGTTGATGTCGACCTCGATGTTCACAGCGGTAATGATCTAGGGCTTTATGATGTATTGAGACGGATTCTCGGTTTTTAAGACAGCGCTGCACCGTAAGTTTGGCTTAGGCAGGTCTCTTGATCTTTCTTAAAGCCCTGCATTATAACGAAGAAGTATCCTAAAAATGAGAAAGGCTGCGCTGCGTGAAAGCTTTCAAATAAGGCTAAATAAACATGCAGTAGTTTATTTTCATAATTCTTTTGTGTATGATGCGAGGATTTCAAGAAAGTACTCGAGATGATAATTTGGGTGAGATTCGCTAAGTTCAGGGGCCTCGCTTCAGGGGCTTTAGGTGGGCAATGGCAAAAGTGTCACAGTAGGAAAGTAATAACATAATCATTATAAAAATGCTTAGCAATGGCGAAATTGTGCTTTACCATTAATGAATTTTATCATGATTCTGCGAAGATTGTATGCGGTAGATTTGTGATAAGCACTTGTACAGGTTTAAACTGTTTCACCATCCAATTCTGCCCCTAACGAGAAGCCTGGCGCCAGCCCTGCCACTGCCACGGCATTATATTTGGAAACTTATTGCAACAGCTTGGCAAATTCAAGACTACTCTTGAGTGAGTCCTCGAATGAGATCAAGGGTTCAGTTACAAAGAGCTATGATTTTGAATCGTCAGTTCTACTTATTATAAGGAAAAGGCGACTATGAGTTAAAGAAAAGATTTTGCAACATACTTTCTGAGCTTCCGTTATGTCGTCCTCATTACCATACATTCCGTATTCCTCTGTACACTGAAAGACTTGTAGCATATCCTCCTGGAACCATTCAGGCAGTCCTTGCGAGGCAAGCGCGCCTTTGTAGGCCCCTTTGTCCACGATTTGTAGAGCCACATGAAGACCACATCCTTTCAGCACATTGACCAGCTCCCCAAACTTATAGTATTTCGTGGCAAGATTGAACTGACGGTTCAGGGACTTGTCTGGGTTTAGAAGAATGCCCTTGACGAACTTGCCCAGATCTGCGGACGCGTCGATCAATGCCAGTTTTGTCTCGGCGTTGGCTGGCTCGGGAAAGACGAGATTGTAAGAGGGAGGTGACGTCGACGTAGGGGTAAGTAAACTCAGAATGAGGGAAGTGTATGCGCCGACGTAGACGATGGTATGCGGGATTGACAGTGATCGAATATAGTCGGTGACAAGGGCTTTGCTCTCGAAGTGGGCAGCAAGAGTCAGTTTATTGTTCGAGACTGTAGATACTCACGTTAGCTGACGCTTTGGTAGCTCGCGGGCATAGAAAAGAGGGGGAGGCCACGTAGAAAAGAAACGAAGGGGAGTTACGCTTCGCGATACTTGGAAGAGCACTCCAGATGAGATGCTTCACATCCATTTCCTGTTTATATCAGCGGGGATTCAGATAGTACCACTACCAAACACGATGGAAATACACACTTTAGCGATATCGGCAACATTCTTTCCCTGCCTCGTCTCGGCGACAGTATCCATGGTTTCGGCAAAATTGGTAACTGCATATACGGCATATGCATCTTTCAAGACCATACGTAGGGACTCTTTATCTTCAAGGTCACCCTTAAAACGAAATCATTAGAAACTGACTGCATGCTCATGGATAGTAGAGGAATGGACCAACCTTTGCAACCTCCGCACCCTCTTTAACAAGAGCAGCAGCAGCAGGCTTGGATGGGTCTCTAGTGACTGCGCGAACGTGAAACTGCTGTGCAGTAAAGGGATCTTGCAGGAAGGCTTTGGCAACCGAACTGCCTTGAACACCAGTGGCTCCAAAGACCACAACGACTTTCTTATCTGCGAAAACCATCTCTGCAGAGGGAGGTAGTGAGTCGGATAGAATGTTTGCGTGTATTGAATGTTGAGTTAGAAACAAGAGAGTGCAAATGTACTTTGAAGTTGTAGAAGTACTTTGAACTTGTGTGAACAAATCTCTTTACTGATCTTGGGAGTGTGTGAGAAGGGGAAGAACGGGATTAAATAAACATCCGGAGATAGAAAACTTTGAGAGCTCCACTAGCTCCATATTATCTGTTTATAAATCAAAGCACATTTATCGTGAAGGTGCAGTATATTCCCTTCCATAATCTGGAAACTCAGTGAATCCTTCAGTGATTGGCTGCATCGCAATACCTTCTGATTGGGATTAGTGCCCTGGTCAGCCCCTGAAACACGCCCCAATCGCTGCGCTCGCTTCTGCCCAGATGAGACCTGCCTAGGTAAGCTTCCGATGTGGCGTGCTTACCTAAACTATTTCGCTGTGGTGCCTCGGGCCCAAAGAATCTTGAACATCATCTCACATAGGAACCTCACCAAGGCAAACCCTTTAGCTCTGACTTAAAACATAAATATATTTACGGGCTACCTTTGATCCAAACAGCTTTTACTTCTCATCTATTCTAATCACGAATCAAGGCAATTCCTAGGTAATCCACTGGAGAATCGTGGCTGCAAAAGCTACTAAGCATAATCACCCATCCACGGGATCACTGTATCACTCTACAGACAAGCCATTTAGCACACACTCACATATTGTGTTGGAGATGGTTCGTCATGGAAGGTTGTCTCAGGGCTGCCAGATCTGTAGAAAACGAAAAATCAAGGTGATTTTCTTCCATCGCTCTTTGATTCGAAAGCGAAAACTAAGAAATATACAAATAGTGCGACAAAGCGTCACCAGCTTGTACTCAATGCTTAAAAGCTGGTTGGAAGTGTCCACAATATGGAGACATTGTAGAACGAATGTTCCAGCATAAGCATCAGAGAGACTTTGACGAACCCGTGGACACGGAGTTCCCCAAATCGGGCACACGGCTTTTCAATTCCTCATATAAGCTATCGACTTCTGATAACCAGTCTTCGCGCAAAAATCCTATCTCGATTACGAATATCAGCTCTCTAGACCTCTTACATAGGTCCCAATCATCTTCTGTCACGCTTTCGCCAGAGATCATAGAACCTATAAATCGTCGTGCGATCGACTTTTTTCTGTCGCTCCACGTTCTCCGAGAATGCGGTGTCTTCCGTGGGTATTACGAGTATCTATCCGTGTTCATCAATGGTGTTGGCGTCAGCCAGCGACTCGTCACGAGTTTAAATGCTGTTGCGCTTGCAGCCTATGCAAATAGCTTTAAGTACCCAGATCTCTTACAGGAAGCGAGACGTCAATACGGCTATGCCCTCCGACTCGTTAACATCGCAGTCTCTTCCCCCGAAGAAATTATTCAAAGTAGTACTCTCAGCTCTGTCCTACTTCTCAATACGTTCAACACGCTCACCGGCGAGACAAAAAAATCATTAGTACCATGTGTCTCTCACATGATAGCTGCAATGTGGATTCTCTGTCTAAATGGTCATGCCCTGTCGAAGTCTCGCACCTGTCTACAACTACTGCTGCACGTATGCTGGAGCCTGTTCCAGACCTGTATCACTTGCTCCACTCGAATCCTCGAGGAAATAATCAACCTCCGCAGATACGCTGCGAGCGTATTGGATACAAACGACCCAGGCTGGAAATTATGTGACCTCGTCGTGAACGTAGCCAAGTTCCGTGCCGATGTCAAAGAAGGCATTCTGTTTGACTGCGATGGCACTGTGAAACTTGCTCTGGATTTGGACTCCGAGCTCTCTTCACTTGCGGATAATATGCCTGCTCAATGGTGTTTCGATTCAGTTCCAATAAAAGAGATGTCTGAGCTGGTTTTTGGAACATGCTATCATGTGTATCCAGACCAGTGGGTGGGGCACGTCTGGAATAGCCTTCGTACTGTTCGGTTACTCCTACATAAAGAGATTCGAAGTCAACTGGAAGCTAAGCTTGCTACATCGCCTCTGTTGTTCTCAGACATTGACGCATTGAATTATCAGAATTCAAGTAAAACTTTGGACCAAATGATATCACAGATCTGCGCAACAGTACCTCAATACTCCGGCTACTTACAAGTGCTAGCCAGCAACCACACGCCAGCCGAGGTACCCAATTCTTCAGGGAATATCTTTTCTTCCGAAGCTTCTTCGCTCACCAACGGCATACCCACAATCGCAGGTCTATACTTCATTCTTTGGCCATTGGTGAATGCCGGACGAATGACCGAGTCAGATATACAGCGGAACTGGATCATTGAGCGCAGTCGTTATATCGGAAGGGTAACTGGAATTCAACAAGCGTTTGTCTTTGCAGATGTCATAGAAAGGGGCGAGAAAATATGGTAGCAGATCTGAGATGAGCAGCGGCGGCAATCTACGGTCGTGTATGTCTATCTAGTGAAATATACCCAGGCCCAATATCATGTTAAATTGTTAGTGATCATCAGTAATTTAACTCTCTGAGAATCACACCTTGCCATCCACAACCGAAAACAACGTCGGTCTCATAGCAAAACCACGAACACAGCCCCTAACCCTGCTACCATAGAAGCAGCCATCACCTGCTTCGCGCCCATACCCGGCGCTCCATTCTTCACAATAGTATTCACAGCATCCTGCAACGATTTCTCCTCGGAATTGACCGCATCTTTCGTGCCCTGCGGCACATTCTTAATATACCAGTCTTGCCCAACAATAGCATCCCAATTCCATCCAACGATCGCCATGCTCTGCTGAGCTGGTGTAGGTGCGGCAGCGAAAACAGCGGATTGAATAGATGTGTAGACGGGAGCCGCCGTCCAGGTTGAGATTATTGAAGCAACCGCAGAGGCGGCGGATGAGGCTACCTTGCTACCGGTTTTTGTCATGGTAGGAGCGAAGTGGGTCGATGCCGATTTGCTGAGATTGATTAGACGAAACTCTGCATTAAGGTTAAATCGGGTGAGAACTTACGCGGAAGAAGTTGTGGAGGTGCTGGAACTAGTTGCTGACGCGAGAGCCAATAAAGGCGCGAGGAAGATGATTGAGGCCTTCATTTTGATAGAGAGAGTTCTAATTTGATCTGGTCGTAAAATAAGTTTCTTTTCGGTGAAAATTGGCTTTGTTTCTTAGGATAGCAGAAAATAAGATAATTGATGTTCGAACATTGCTGAGGTGTTATACTTCGAAATGCTGACCACAGCCTTACGGCACATTACCCCTGTCTCCATTGGATGATTCATTTAGATTGCCATCTCACTGAGCCACAGTAAAAATCAACACGATGCGCGCAGGCGCCTCAATACGAAGGGCGCGTTTGAGGCGCTGCGCATTCGATAGGCGTGGGCTGAGAGCTTACTGTTCCACAAGAAACAAACATCCTTGTCAAATCGTCAAGTCCAAGGCGTTCGGGAGTTATGCTGAGACTTGAAGCATATTCTCTGGACGTACTAGACTGTACTTAGATTGAAATACAAATTTTGAAGCATCTGGGAGATTAATCTAAATAAAACCGAGGTGTTCACAGAAGTAGAAGTTGAAACGGCCTCTGCATGTCATATCTTGAAACTGGCTGTCCGCGCCCTTCGTCTTGCAAATAGACTTTTGCAGAAGTTACATATTGTCGAATCACTGATGAAACATGAGAGTAGTGTCTGCAAGTGCGGGTCAGGTGGTCGATAGTGGCGCCCACATGAAATGAAAATACTCGATATAACATCGACTCTTTTCAGTATCGATGTACTCTCTCTAGAAACTTGAGGGAATATATGAGTAAAACCAGAAGTGTGACCATTGATTATCGGACTGTAAAGTCAATAACAATTTCAAAAACAAGGTAAATTGATGCGTGAGGATATTCAATACTCACGCAGAGCACTAGCTGAGATTCGTCGTATCTACAGTAATGATGATGTCTTAAAACTTCGTGATAGCCCAATCTCAATCAACGCTATCTTGCAATTCAATCGTACATGCCGTCTGTTATGTAAGAGTCGGGATTATATGTAGACTAAATAATCTCACAAGAAGATCGACCTGATTGTAGCCTATAAGTTCAAATATGAAACTAAATATATGAGGCGGAAGCAAAAAGGAAACCTAACTTGCCGCCCAAGTACTCCGCCATCTCCAGGCTCTGGGGCAGCGCCATCCGAGGCAATAGGTTTGAGACCCCTAGATCTTCAATTCGAACTTACGAGCCAAAGTTCCCAAGAACAATAAAACAGAGTAAGGTTGAGATATAGAACACGAACAGATTACCTAGGAAGCAATTCTTAATATGATCTCTACACGTCTAATAAAAGAAACCACATAAATTTTGGCCTCGTGTGAACCTCCACCACTCATCACCACAAAGCTGACACAATACAAAATGAAGGAAAGTCAGACGAAAAAAGCCCTAGTGGAACATCAAAAGCAGGCAACTTCCTCATAAGGTTACACAGATAGGTAAGGTATGAAATAAATTCCGAGGCTCGGATTGAAGTTCGAATGAAGATATGATAAACCAAACAATAGATCAAGACACAGGCGATGATCAGAAGAAACTTGGTACCTAGGTAGCGGGATGCTCCCTAAGAGACCCCGCTTCTCTCCTACTATAGAGGCCAGATCTTGAATACTGAGGTTTATTTCTATTAAAATCTGCGGTGATTGGAGATATATATAAGAACCTTGAACCTAAAACCGTGTAATTGAAAAGAGACTTTTGAGATAAGAGACATAATGCCCAATCATCGCTGATATCCTTGCCAACCTATATGCATCCAACGCCAGCCTACAGAAAAGTCCTCGCAACAGGCTCAAACATGATGTAAATATATGGTTCCTGAGAGAAAGTCTGCCCTTCAGTTAGCCTTCTTCGAAGCCTTTGTAAACTCTAAGCCCGTTGACAAGCTTCCATACGTTGCCACCCAGTAGTCTGTGAAATAGTTGGATCGCGGCTGCCAAGGAGCAACGTTGCTCGCTTTTGGCAGCTGTCCCTTAGCCTTGTCGATATACGTAGAGGTTAGATTTAGGACTGGCTCGTCCTTCATCGCCTTCCCGTTCGGCACCCTTGGAACAACACTGGTCTCGCCATTCCGATCCATTTGTCTCAGCAGTTTGCAAAAAAGTCGCGCAGTCGCATCAGCTCCGAGTGTCCATGATGCATTGGTGTAGCCAATGATGATTGCTGCGTTGGGGACATCTTGAAGCATTGCTCCTTTGAACATGTACTTTTGGGAAGCGTCAATAGGCTTTCCGTCAACTGAGATATGAGCTCCGCCTGCGATTTGGATCTTTAGTCCGGTTGCGGTGATGATAATATCGGTTTCAAGGGTCTTTCCAGAAGACATCTCAATGCCTGTCGCTGTTACATTCTTGATCGTGTCCGTGACGATGTCAGCGTTGCCCTTGTGGAACGCCTTGAAGAAGTCTCCGTCAGGACAGACACACAATCGTTGTTCCCACGGACCATACGAAGGTTTGAAATGTGGGTCGTGTGGTATGTCTGAAGGCAGTTCTTTCTCAGTATTGCCGCGAATGGCCCTGCGAGCGGCATTGGGAAAGGCACGACAAAACTTAAAGAAGATAAACGGCAGGACCAGGAATTTCCAGCGCACGATGGTATGCGCAATCCAACTTGGGAACCACTTCCGAATGAAGTTTCCAGTGGGGTCAACAGATGGCAGAGCGAGGACATAGCTCGGGCTTCGTTGCAGCATTGTGACTTGAGCTGCTTTTTCTGCAAGATTTGGGAGCAAGGTAATCGCTGTGGCACCACTGCCGATGATGACCATCCTCTTTCCCGTGTAATCGAGGTGCTCAGGCCAGAATTGAGGGTGAATGACGGGGCCCTGGAAGTTCTCAATGCCAGGGATTATGGCCTCCAAGGGCTCGTCATAGTTGTAGTATCCAGTGCTGAAAATGACGAATCGAGCTCTGAAATCTGTCTTCTCGCCATTGGCATCAACCGACAGCCTCCATTGCTGCTCATCCGAAGACCAATCAGCTGCCAAGAGCTTATGGTGGAATTGAATCTTGCGATCGATGCCATTCATCTCAGCGGATTCTTTAATGTAGTTCCTGATTGATGCCCCATCCGCGATAGCTGTGGCCTTAGTCCACGGTCGCCATGGAAAGCCAAATGTGTACAAGTCTGAATCTGATCGTATGCCGGGATAGCGAAACAGATCCCATGTACCCCCGATCGCATCGCGAGCCTCGAGGATAGTGTAGCTGTATCCTGGCAACTCTGTTTGGACACGATATGCTGAATCAATGCCAGAGATACCAGCACCGACGATGATCACGTCGTAATCAACAACCGACCGTTCTACCGAGCCCATTGTGTCTGGTGATGGGAAGCTTCAGGGACAGACCAACATTTATGGCGTTCTGTCTGAGGTGGAGTAATGCTGAAAAACTGCTCTGAGACAGTTCTAGGATTAGAACGGCAGGAGAGAAATTGCAGGGAGCTCGAAACGAGGGAATGGGAAAGGGCAGAACACGACGTGAATTATGAAAGGGGGTATATGGAGTTTATCAAGTGAATGAAAGCTTGGCGCCGAGGTCAAAATTGAATCTGGAGGCAATGTTTTATCAGAAATCTGTCTCGATGACGATCTTTGATGCCTGCACGGAGAGGGTGAGATACCGAGGCCCGCCCTGAACTTGAAGGCTAACCTCTAGCGGTAATTCGACTGCCAAATAGTGCAAGCGTCCGGCCGGTAGCGCCTGCCGGCCGGCGACAAGTTAAAGGCCTTTTGAAAGGGAAACAACTGTGAGTGTAGAGATATAATGTCAAATTTGGAGTTAAGATGGTGGTAAAATAGGGTACGAGAAATTGAGGTACAAAGTTAGGTACCTACATGGATGATTCTTGGTGTAAGAACTTACTACCGGGCTAGTCAATTTTCGTTTTAGCACCAGCTCACGTGATATTAAAAGTTTCTGTTGCACGTCGTACTTGCAATCCTTTGAGAAACCTTTAAGAAAAATTGAAACCTCTTAAAAAACCTCATCACATCACTTTCGGCATCAACCGGAGCTTAACAACTCCTTCGAGATCGGCCTCCACCCCACTCGAACATTATTCGCCATTACCTTTTCGCTCCCGTCTGGTTTAAACGGCCGACTTGCTGCTTTGTCAACACAAAATAAGATCTCAGAAATACTGATTGTAATACGACTTACTGCGCGCCCAGCATCTGCACCTCGACGGGCTAGGCAGAGGGTGCATTATTCAAGATACTTCATTGGGCTACTTCGCATGAAGGGTTACACTGCCCATAGCCGTCAGCATCTGGCCCGCCGAAGAAAATACTGCAGAAACGCCATGTCGGCCGACGCACCTAGGTTCACGTTCGACTTTCCTCAACGAGTGCGCCACTAGGGGATAGAAAGCCTGGGCTGCATATTTCAGCACGTTCATGGGATTGACGGCTGCTGATTTGATGCAGCATATACATCCTCAAATCTCTATTTTGTCACATGTGTCCATTGAGTGTTCTAAATTGGCTTTGCGACCATTTAGAGTCACCATTCTGAGACTGAAGGCGAATGTTGCCGCTGTTGCGTCAAGTCCTGTTTCCTCGAGCGTTCCCCATCCTATCCTATGTATTGTTATTCCTCTTCCGGCAATGATTCAGAAAAACTACCATCACGTTTTTATTCTAAAATTTCACGAATCGACATTTGATTTTCGTCGAAGAATACCGAGTATCAGATGAGAAGCAAGTACCTCTCATCCACGGGGTCGGGTATTCTCAACCCATCGACTTCACACAGCCAGAAACAAACAACCACAATGATATACGCACATTTATAATGTTGATTAGTGTTCATTAGTCAACTTCGTTGCATTAATGAAAGCATTAAACATGAAGAGCCAGAGATGGCTCTGTCGTGCTTGGTCTTTGGTGAGATGTTCATTTTGATATATTTCTTAAATTTAGCTACCTCAATGCAGTGGTTGAGAGCGAGCTGAGGGTATATGGTACGAGTGGAGTGGGCGTGGTGCCGTCGGCTACGAGGGTGGGGAGGGCGGCGGGTTTTGTGAGGGAGGATTAGGCATTTTTGCGTAGGTGAGGTGGGAGATTTGGGGCGTCGTCGAGATATTTTGTTATCACTTTTACTCAAGGAGTGCTTTTGTACTTTTCCTCGACGAAATTATGGAGCTGGGCAGTATTTACAAAACGTGACATCCGTCTAAGTTGAAACATCCCAGATCGCATCAAATCTTCTCGCCCGCTGCCCTTCGCAAAAAATCAGCCGTCTCATTTACTTTACTCAAGAACGGACTGTGTCCACTCTTGATTCTCTCTGCTTCCATCTCTGCTCCCTCATCCTGACATTGCTTTACCATCGCCTCCTGCACAATCGGTGGGATCGCATTATCGTCTTCACATATTAAGTAGCTACTCGGAACCATTCGCCACGCTACCGACTTCGTGCCTTGGAACTTGGTAGCATAGGAGTGAGGTAGGAGTTGAGAAGCCCAATATGATTGCTGGTCCGGAGCCAGGTCATTATAAAAGAGGTTCTCGGCGCCTTTTACTTTGACCCATGGTTTCTGCGCTCAATTAGTATTTTGTCTCTTTCTCTCACCACTTCTCTAATTTCCTTCCTCTACATCAATACATGAAGCACTAATAGGCAGGCAGAGAGGTCCAACAGGAATGAGAGAACACACCTGCACATCATAAAATCCCGGTTCCTCACCACCAAATGCCTGAATCAAACTCATATTCTCCACCGGGCAAAACGCACATAAATACGCAATCCTAATTACCCCATTCTTCTTTCCCTCCTTTTCCCTCTCTTTCGTCCCTAATCCATCCAGTCCTCCTCCAGCGATCAATCCAGACCAACTATGAGCTACAACTATAACATCTTCTCCTGCGTCGATGCATTTTGATGCGATTTGATGGAGGGCGTCGAGATCTTTTTGCAGGGACGGAACGGCTTCGCTTTCCTCTGTTGCTTGGAGAGGGAGAGCGTGGCATTTGCTATAGCCGTGAGTGTTGAGTTTCGAGATTAGAGGCGCGAAAACTGAAGGTGGGTGCCAGGCTCCAGGGAGAAGGATGAATGTTGGTTTAGCGGAGTTGTCTGTCATTCTCCAAGGCACCCTGTAGTTCTAGAAATTAGTGTCCAATGATAAAGGCAGGTTGAGGGTAAGATTGAGAATATGGATAGGATTTATAACTTGGCAGGAGGTCGAGTAGATAGATGTAGGTGGTCGAGTTGGTCGTGGTGGCAGTGGGGGTGGTGATCAGCGCTGCCACATGGTAGGAGATGCAGGGTTGACGTATATTACTTGAATTGGGTTTAAGGCTTACAAGTCTAGTGTTTCAAGACTTTTCTTCACTAAATGATTGGGGAGAATGATACGAGTAAGCTGGCGCATCTAGGATAACTAGGGTATGTCTATCCATTTATCGATACTCGTTCTTTGGTTATTTCATGATAGAGAGGCGGAGTAATTGGCGGGGTAAATTTTAGGGGCTCGCTCGCTAATCTTCAGGGACACGAACGAAATACAGAGCACATTTTCCTAACTATCTCAAGCTCGGAAAGTCAACTATTTGACCTTGGACTTGTAGGGAACCCAATAAATTTTATAGTGTATATATGCAGCTAGCCGTGGAAGACATTTGGAGTGATCTTGTCTGGTTTACCTCTAAACTTCTAAAATTTACATTCACGAGTCGCCTGTAGAAGAAAGCATATTAAAAGATCAAGTACCCACAGTCCAATTGATACTTCAATTCCAATTACTCAATTTAAGCAAGAGAGTCATTCAATGTGCGATCCAAGTCTGTTTTTGGTTTTACCGCGCTTGCTGAGAAATGGTTCGTCCTTCTCCTTTTGAGGTCCATGAAAGTCATGTGATGTACTCAACCGCTATCTCATTTTAGTGTAATTAATAAACCATCATTACCATATCGTATGCGAGGGATTTATATTAAATAGAACCTATTTCTCACGGAACCAAATTGTGGGCATTACATCACAGTCACATGATAAATATAATGACGGAAATTATTTTACGCGACCCGCCGCTAAGACTACCTCGATCTTGATGAAAGTGTCCCGTCTAATCAAGACTCACTCATCATCATTTTTCAAGATGAATTGACACCAGCTTCAACATGAGACGGAGGACGCAACGAGCAGTCATACAACTCGTGTTCTTCGGCAGCATACTATTCCTCGTCATCTTCCTCACTCGTCCTCAACCAAACACCAAGACCTTCCCATGGAATAAAATCCACTACAAAACCACCGCTACGAACCTTCCGGAAGCTCGCGGTATCTGTCCCGGACTGGCAAAAAGCTCAAAACCAGCATTGGTCGTGTCCCGAGTGACAAGTGACGATTCGAAATGGCTCGATACGTTGGCCAAGAAGTACCACCTCTGTGTGTACACAGCGGATGCGCCGGTCGATGCGAAATCGACACATTTGCAAGTACCTGCAAATCGAGGCCATGAGGCAATGGCATATCTCACCTTTTTGATTGATAATTACGACCATGTTCCCATATCCGGTGCTGTTTTCGTCCATGGATCACGTTGGGCTTGGCACAATGATGCTCTGGACTACGATAATACAGCATTGCTCGCTGCTCTGAATATCTCTGCTGCTCTCGAGATTTCCGGGTACCATAATCTTCGTTGCGATTGGAGCCTCAGTACGTGCCCTGCCTCGGCCAAGCCACAGGGCAGCCTAGAGACGTCGATGCAAGCTGTACTAGTGCCGTATGACGACCGGGCGGTATCTGATACGTTGCTTCCACCTGCCCTCGCTGTTTTATTTGGTGGCGATGAAGCTGCCTTGGCGAAACCTGGTCGAAGTGATGCTGTTCGCTCGCAATGCTGTGCGCAATTTGTCGTTGCACGTGAGAACATCCGGCAGCATTCTCGTGAGGAGTACATTGCTATACGTCAATGGCTGCTTGATGGAAGCAGCGAAAACAACGGTTTGAAGATCAATGCCGCACCTCCCGACGACCGCATCGCGGGTCGAATTTTGTCATATGTGTGGCATATACTTTTCATAAAGAACGATGGATCTAATGCCCAGAGTGGCGTCGACCTAGAGCGGCTCAATAAGTTAGCATGTCCACGTGCGGACGAGTGCTATTGTCGCTTGTATGGACGTTGTGATCTTGAAGGCTGCTCGAAGCCTGGTAGTTGCTACGGGCAATATCGCGTGCCGAAAGACCTTCGGCTTCCTGAGGACTGGGCGGCTACGCATTCATGAGGGATATTAGCGTAGAGGCGCATTTTCGGACGCATTATGGGACCCTTTTCTACTATCAAGGAGAGGTCCACTCTATATTTCCTACAATATACGCTCTAGGATGGTCTTGAAGGAGATCCAAGAAGCAAACATTATATATACCGAATTTCAGAAGTTCAATCCGATCCGTTCCATTTTCATTTGATCGATAGTCGTGCACGTGACACAACAATTTCTACTCATCGAAGTCTGCCTAAGCAAGTATCATCATCCTTCACGATTTCAAAATACCGGAGGAAAGTGATGGAAAAAGCTTGAGAAATGCAAAGCAATTCAGTTTCAACTATGAGACCCCTATGTGCGCCTCATGTAGCCCAGCCATGTCTGCCAGAGCCCGAATCCCTAATAATGACTACTCCTGAACGCAGTGCAAAATGAGATTCCCATGAAACCCCGCCACGAAATTCGGGGAAAATTGCAAATATGAAAGAACCATAATCAGAAAAACCCACCTGCATTTTCGGCACCGTAGATCGAAGATGACGAGAGAACGTCTACATCTAGCACTTGCGCATTTTGCGTTTCTCCATGAGTTCCTCCAAAGTCTATCCCCACAAACCATATCAGCACGCCTCTTTCTGATCGAATATTTCGACTGGACTTACCTTAATCTTCCTTCGAGTAGGCGGGTCCACAGAGCTGCTATCCTCGGTCTCGGCCTTAGTCTCATTCTCAGTTTCCTTTTCTCTGGTACGTTTGCTGCCTGAAATTCTAACGAAAGGTCTGGCAGTTGGACTCAAGCGTACGCCATCGTCGGACTTCGACTGCTCCGAGTTTGGCTCATCCACATGGTCCTGGTCCTGGTCCTTCTCAAAGACGCAGGAGGCGATGCATGGAATTTTCATGATGTTGTCGTTAAGAGTGTGGAAATTGGGGTAGGGGCCTAGATAGATGACTTTCTCTGCGCGAGCTCTGCACCTGGGGAGAGGCTCAGTAAACTTAATTCGGTTTTCGATGAAGGTTTTCAATTGGTCTCGGTGATGGAGATATTCATCGAGGGCGCTGCGTAGCTTGCAAAGGAGCAAGGACTCGATGATGGAAGTGATGTGGGATTTGTTTAGCATGCCGGGCTTCCAGTCGAAGGCACGGAGAACATTCTCTAAGGCTGTCTCGTTGTCCTTGCACTGATCTACCTCAGAAATGGCATTAATGAGCTTCGTATCGCTGGATTCTAGAGCGGAGGTGCCGGCTTGGTAGAACTCGTAGAGCATGATCTGGTGTTCGAAGTGTCGAGTTTTGAATACAGTCTCAGCTTCATTAAGCTCCTCGATATCAGCCGCTTCAAGTCCCACACGGATTTTCTCGAGATCCCAAATTTTCCAGTGATCCAGGACATGCTTCAAAGTTAACTTGAGCTTTGACAAAGCGGACATATCCTTTTCCATGGGGACCATAAGTTCCAATATCATCGATCGCTTCATGAAGCTGAGGCCGTCATTCAAACCACGCTCTTTGCCCGACTGGATACTGATCTCGAACTTTCGAATGACTATCTGAGCGGTTGGCTTGCACAGTCGAGGAGGGCGGCCAGTCGGCTTCAGAAGCCCATCTCCAGTGAAAAGTGAGGCATCGTGGAGAGAAGTTTCAATGAATTCAGTGAAAGTGTTGAGACTGCGGAATACATCCTCGAGAAGCATAAACTCTTTGCAGATAAATCTCAATTGCCTTTGCGCTGTCGCACGGCGGTTTTGGAGTGACTCCGTTTGCAGAACTGGATCTGCAAGATTGTCAGGCTGTCTTGGTGAGTCTGTGGTCGACATGGCGTGAGGATATGGTTGAGCTGTTCGTAGTGTTGTGGTTTGTTGTAAGAAGTTGATGAGGAAAGGTTAACAACCGAGGTTCTGGTAGCTTGGGCTAAACTTGGCGACTAGATCACATTGCCGAGAAGAGACTCGCTTTTGTTTTGCGAAGTCGTATTGCAAAGAGTGACGTGTGATTTCTTCAATAAACTGGAGACGTGAAAGGATAAGTTCATTCAATATTGCGAAGTTTAGGATTACAACATGATGCCTTAAGCTACCCGCATGTAGGATGTCTAGGGTTCAACTTCAACTTCAACTTTAAAACTGAACAACAAACGTCAATCTACGAGGTCAACCTGAAAAATGCCTCTAAGAAACAAAACTATGAATCTCCGGATTCGAACCGACGATGCGATGCCAAGACACCGACTTCAATGTCTGAGCACACTTAGTAGCAATCAAGTGACCCGTCAAATCTGAACATCCAAACTCTTAGACAAACGTTGAAAACTCGAAAGGCAAGTACAATGCTCTAAATTAAAACGCGTATTCAAAGGGGAGCAAACAAAACCTTCAGTCTTCGCTCGACGTCCAGCTTCCACATCTGCTACCACGGAACACTAGTTGCAACGAATAGGTATTGGGGTATTGTGTCATTTCTCTGCCGGATTCTAGTCATCTAAATTTCTTCCAAATCTCTCCTCTGAGTTACCATTGCCCCTGCTCTTGAAAACCTCAGCCCATGTTCATACAAATGAATCTGCCAGGATGCATTGTATGTGTCGGTCTCCTGGTATGTATCCGTACTTAGAATATAGCAGCATCCTGATCGGCGAAGGCCTCTTGATATGAATCGCTCTCCTGATAGGTATCAGTCTCTTGATATGTATCAGACTCCTGATAGGTATCGGCCTCCTGATAAGTATCGGTCTCTTGGTAGGTATCGGTCTCTTGGTAGGTGTCGGTCTCTTGGTAAGTATCGGTCTCTTGATAAGTATCAGTCTCCTGATAGCTGGCATCTACCTGAGTGTACGAGTCTTGTTGAAACGTGTCAACCTCAGCGTAAGAACTTTGCTGATACGTATCGACATAGGTATCCTGCTGGTAGGTGTCGACCTGTGTATAATTCGTATCAACCACAGTGTTGTCAACATAGACGTTATTGTCAATAACGGTTGTGTTGTCAACATAGACATCGTTTTCGTACGTTGGAGCGACATACACGTCTCTCGCTGGAGCAGAAGGGATGAACTCTTCAACCACAACTGGTGCCGCAACTCCGACTGCAGTCCCTCCCAAAAAGCTGCCAAAGCCTCCAAATCCGCTTGACTGTCCACTTGACTGTTCGTAGCCTCCATATCCCCCATAGCCTCCAGCGCCTGGCTGCGCATACTGTTGCTGTTGTTGCTGCTGTTGCTGTTGCTGCAGCTGGTGTTTCCGTTTCTCTTTCTCTTCATGCTCGTCGTATTCATGTGTCAAAATGCCTCCAGCTAGGAGACCTGCGCCAACTCCTAAAATGCCCACACCAGCTTTCCCACCGACCTTATCCTGGATCTTGCCGAAGAATCCTTTCTTGGCCGGTGCAGCCTGAGCCGCTGCTGGTACCGGAGCTTGGCCATATTGAGGTTGGGCTCCGTAAGCAGGCTGTCCTGGACGCGCCTGCTGTGGTGCACCGTAAGGAGATTGTCCTGGCGGTGCTCCATAACCCGGTTGCGGGGCTCCATATGGAGCTTTTTGACCAGGTCTAGCACCTTGACCAGGCGGCGATTGAGGCTGGCCTGGATAGCCACGAGCTCCTTGCTGAGGAGGTGACTGTGGAGCTCCTGGAGGCGCAGAAGAACCATAAGCAGGCTGGCTACCTGGTGATGGACCTTGCTGCGGCCCGGATCCTGGAGGTCCTTGATTAAAGTAGTCTCTGGCTGAGCCCTGAGGTGTCGCACCGGGGGTCGGCGTGGAAGCAGGATTAGCCAAGGGCGATGGTTGAGGGGGCCCGCCCGGTCGTTGATTGTTGTAACCAGCAGGTGGTGACTGGGGCTGGTTGGTGGGAGGGTAAGCTGGATTGTATGAGCTTTGAGGAGTAGAGCCTTGCACGGGACGTTGCTGGCCTATGTCGCGCTGCACAGGAGAAGCTGCCGGGTATTGATTCTGTGCTGCGGTACCATAAGGTGGTTGTTGAGCCTGCGAACCGTGTGGAGGCGGTTGACCGGTCACCGCTGGGGGTGGGGTAGAAGCGTACGGAGTTGGTGATGGAACTCCATATGGCAACTGTCCAGAAGGTGCCCGTTGATGCATTTGAGTTGGAGGTGAGTTCTGATACGCAGGTTGCCCATATGGGGTTTGCTGTGTGGACGGAGGAGGTGTTGGATAAGCTCCTTGCTGTGGGGGCGGGGTCTGCTGGTATTGGGCTGGCGGAGGCGTTTGATTGTAGGGAGGTTGTTGGTATGAACCGGAAGGTGGAGGCGTCTGGTTGTAGGAGTTCTGTGGGGCAGGCTGAGGAGCCCCATATGCTGGTTGCTGTTGCTGTTGCTGTTGCTGTTGCTGTTGTTGTGGGGGGTACTGGTTTTGGTTGGAAATTGAGAAGGATGCCATCGTGTTTGCCAAGGACGCAGTTGGATCGAATGGGGGAGGAGAACCAGCTGGAGGTGCTGGACCGGGAGGGTACGCTGGCTCGGTGGGCTTCACCCAAACGGAAGCTTTTGTATAGATATTCTCATAGAAGTAAGTCTGGTACTGGCCATCCCAATGCGCTTTCCAGCCTTCAGGAACAGCTGTCGATCCCATTGCTGGAGGTGGACCTGAAGGTGCAGCCATGTTGTTGATTTCGTGGGTGGTTTTGGTGGTGAGATGTGGAAACCGTAATGGGACAACGAACCTTCTGTGGATTTGTGTCGCTATTGTACTTGAGCCGCCCATCGGAGGACGAGGCTGTGTTGCAACTCCTTTCTCTCAGTGCGAGCCTAACATACCCCTCCACACGGTGAGCCAAACTTAGACCAAAAGAAACCTAACGTATGAAACAGAGCAAATGAGCGATGTTGGGCGAGGAGCGAAGCTCGGCCTGGCGATGTGGCGTCGTATCGCTGCATGGTAATGCAGCCACATGCAAGCCACAGGGCTTTTGGACACGATGCTGGTCCTCAGCTTTGATGATGGCGTAAGAAAAAGCTTCGACAGCCAGTCATCTCTTGGCACGCCCCGAAGGGATGCAGAATTAGTGATACGCATCAAGCTTCAAATACCACTGATAATGGGGTTTGGACTCTGGATCCCTATGCCATGATTTCGCGCAGCCAGACAACGAGGAAGAGGCGGAGATCTCACAAATGGTCGTACAATTCGAGCCTTCCTCCCTTCGTGCCCTGTTTCAATGCGACACAGGAAATTCAGCCTTCCCATCCTGGAATATTGGTTTTCTGGCGCGCGCTGCCAATGGAGCATAGTAAAGGGTCCTCAGCTGCACGCCACCAGTACATGCTCTAGGCCTTTCGACTTTGTCTCGTCTGATCTGGTCCATCCATCAGTGTCTTCGCTCAGGTCGAAAGAAGACCGTCATCGGAACGGTGAATAAGAAGAGATGCGACCGGCACTGCCCGGCGGAGAAGCTTGTTTAGGCAGCGCCCCTGTCAATCTCCCACCAAGCTTTTTTCTGGAGTCTGGTCGTCTGAACAGGGCAGTTTCATCTGTTTCTCGTTTCGGGGCCTGTTGCAAGGCAGACTCGTGGGATCGCGATATCGCTCGCGCATTCTCTCACCGTGCTCCGTGTTGTGAGGATTCATGGCTCTTGCTGCCGAGTCGCGAGATGTACAGTGGCCCAGAATCATGTTCCCCACGTTAGCACGGCGAATAGTCGTTTCCAGTGCTAGATGTAGACGAATAAATTGCCACGTCCGAGTTTCTCAATGTCTATGAAAAGAAGAGGAGAGGGAAAGAGAGGACGAAGACTTTGTACGGCACCCAGCAAATCCCCCAAATTTCACCAGCTCAGTCACGTGGGGTTTTCTTGATCTCATGTTGAGTGGCATTTCCTTATCTTGAGGATAGTATATGACGACGTTCTTTCTCCTTGTATAAGCATAAGCCTTAGCGTCTACTTTTAAAGTCTCACGGTATGATATATAACGACTCAGTATTGGAAGTCAGCAGATGTGGTAACGTGATCAGACATACCATTTCACACTTCTTCGAAGAACCACGCTTCGAGAAGAGCTTCCACCTTGATTGTGTTTCTACAAATCCTTGTCCTTATCCTCGTCCTCATCTGTCAGAGGAGCAGGAAGGGCACGCTGTTCCTTTGCCATTGATTCAAAAGCTCCTTTCGTCTTCGGATCATCCTCGACAGTAATATCTGTGGGGGGACTGGTAGCTGTTTCTTATCTGAGGAAGCTGGAACGCCCTTCTTTCCACTATCAGATGCTGACGGCGACACCGTTTTCGTCTTGAATTGCCTTTCGCTTCGCAAAAACATCCGATGTGGTCTTCTGGCTCGGATTTCCCACCGCTTTGCCTTTCTTAGCATCATCTGAAGTGAATGGTTTTGGAAACACGGCGACTCTTTGATATCACCAATGATCTCTGCAACCGTCAATACAGGTAGCCCTAGAAACTTCACATACTTGGCCATCTCAGCCCCCATCTCAGCTTTCTTCCTAGCCTCGTTGATACGTCTAGCATTGAGTCTGACCTCTTCGATCTCTTTTCCACGCCGGAACTTGTCAAGCAATAAGTCCACATAAATCACGTTCAGTACGCGAAAGGGGCGCCAAGACAGAAGATGGCAGCACCACACCAGAGGTAACTGGATATCAAGAAAGCCAAATGCCCGAGGGTTGCAACTGGACTAAGGTACTCTCTCGTCCATCTTACAACTCCTGTGGTAAGTCGCAAACGACAATAAGACTCCAAGAAAGCGAAGGCACCTTTCAGGCCATTGAATTGCGAATTCGACGCAGCGGTCATGTGATTTGATTAATGGAGTGGCCTTCGATTTCGATTTCTTACAAAGTGTCATGATGGTTTGATATAGAGAAATTTGCCTTTGAGGATAGCCCATAACTGTCTAGAACTTGACTGACGAGGTCATCTATCGCTTTCCTTCACTAGACTAGTGCTGAAATTTGACGCGTGCCAGTGCCGCAAGAAAAAGAAGCTCGCTCTATTGAGAAAGCAAAAACAAAAGACGCCTTCATCTTGCACTCTCCTCTTGTCATTGATGCATATAGATATAATATGATAAATAGGCCGTTGTAGTCGGCTGTTGATATCACACCACTCGATGCAACATATATTGGCAATCCAAAGTATGCCTAGAAGTCCGACACCGAGATGTGTTACAAATTAGTCTAGAAGGATGTGCGTTGGAACTACTAACAATACCTTCCTGTCCCTACTATTGGCCTGATACTGAAGTTGCATTTCCGCGCCGCTGGTAGCGGAGTGAAATACGAACCCCCTCGTTGGAACCTGGGTGTCTAGACCAAGTCTGGCATGTTGTCAAAGTTAGGCCACTTTGAAGACTTTATCCGGTACATAACTCGGACATAAGAGGCGAAGTCCTTGCGTAATATGCACAAACCTTGCACAAATGTCTTGAGCGGAGGTATAATTCCGATCCGAAGCCGACGGTCTACCCTTCATTTGTAGGCGTCGCAAGACCAAGAGAGCCATGCCTCCATTTTCCATATAGTGCAAATGACTCAATATCGAGTCTTTTTGATGATTATTTATAATTGTAGAAGTTGAGAAGTCGACAAATATTTTCAACAATTTCAACCTTCAAGTCTCTGTCATACGTCTTACTGTATTACTAATCAGACCCCACTTCCCCAGACGGCTCGAGCCGTTACACAAAGTAGCTGCACACAGTAAGCACACAGTTTCAACATCAACCCTTGCTATAACGGATTGTTCAATTCTCTATTACACTTTGTTGACTATAGAGCTCGTTCAATATTGGGAACTATGGCCTGCGCTTCGGTTGACGAAATGGCAGATCAAGGCTGCTTTAGCCATGGCCACACCAGACAGTCCATCGGCGAAGGTTAATCAAGATACCAATTCTCCTCGAGAAACCTACCACACGCGAAAGCCATTCCATCCCGAGCATCAATTGACGGACCGCGAGAAGGAAACCTTGGCCGCGTACGAAGGCCATGATGCTGATATTCCATCTAACGAAGGATACGTCCTAGATGAGCAGGGTGAATTAAAACGAAGACAATCAATAGCAGCTTCACACCGCAGAGCTTCCGAAAGCCATGATCGGAAAAGGGATATAGAAAAGACTGGGGACGAAGTCTCTGCCGAGGAGACCGATGACTCGAATATCGTCTTTTGGGATGGGCCCGATGATCCTCAAAACCCTCTCAACTTCAGTAAATGGTTAAAAATCCTCAATATCGCCATCGTATCTGCGATTTGCTTCGTCACCCCTCTTGGATCTTCGATGTTTGCGCCTGGCGTACCACAATTGATGAAGGAGTTTAACAGCGACAACATTGAGTTGGCCAGTTTCGTTGTCTCTGTATATATTCTAGGCTTTGCTGTCGGACCGTTGTTTTTCGCGCCCCTAAGTGAGATATATGGCAGAATGCCGGTATATCATCTATGTAATATTGGATTTTTGGCATTTACAATTGCATGTGCTCTGGCTACGAATTTGAATATGCTCATTGGCTTTCGATTCCTGGCAGGCGTGTTTGGTAGTGCCCCTTTGACAAATGGTAGGCTGTCACCCACATTATTCATGCTTCTGCTGATCCTCGATATTAGGTGGTGGAACTATTGCAGATCTTGTCAACCAAGAACAACGAGGTAAAGCGATGTCGGGATTTGTAATGGGTCCAATTGTACGTTGCTCACCCTCGAAACCTACTTTCTTTGCGGCAATATCCTGTCGTCGTTGTTAGATGAACGAATGTGGCGCACTGACTTCTTTCTTTGGCATGCAGATAGGGCCAATTATCGGCCCCGTAGCCGGCGGATATCTTAGCCAAGCTAAAGGATGGCGCTGGACTTTCTGGGTTTTGGCAATGCTGTCGGGCACATTCGGAATTTCAGGCTTCATATTCATGCGGGAAACTTATGGCCCTGCAATCCTGCAAAAGAAGACCGAACGCCTCCAAAAGGAAACCGGTAATATGGAATTACGCTCCAAACTAGATGTCGGCCTTTCTCCTAAGGATTACTTCCTCCATTCCATTGTTCGACCAACCAAAATGCTCATCTTCTCGCCGGTAGTTTTCGTAACTGCCGTTTATGTCGGTGTGGTCTACGGTTATCTTTACCTCCTTTTCACCACCTTCACTCCAGTCTTTGAGGAGACTTACCACTTCTCATCTGGTTCAGTTGGTCTTACTTTTATGGGTCTGGGAGTAGGATCTCTAGCCGGTGTTGCGTTTTTTGCTTGGGCTACTGATCATGTCCTCAAAGCTCGAAGGGCGGCAGAAGAAGCAGCTGCCAGTGGCGAAGCGTCTCAAAGTCATGTCGGTGCTTTGCGTCCTGAATTCCGGTTACAATTGCTCATACCAGCATACTCTCTCATACCAGTTGGATTATTTCTTTATGGCGTAAGTGCAACATTGCGCCAGAGAGTACTATACTAACGCTTTCAGTGGACTGCAAAATATCACGTTCACTGGATCGTTCCGATTCTTTCGACCGTACTGATCGGTATTGGAAATATGGCCGTATTTATGTGCATTTCACTCTACTTGATCGACGCTTTCGCTATCTATGCTGCTAGTGCACTTGCAGCAAATACTGTTATCAGAAGTATCATGGGGGCTGTATTACCACTCGCTGGTCGGCAGATGTATAATACCTTAGGTCTCGGATGGGGAAACAGCTTATTGGCTTTCATCGCACTTGGATTGATTCCAGTGCCATGGGCACTGCTAAAGTGGGGTGAGGGATTGAGAGCGAGGTTCGAGATCAAGAACCTGTGATTATATGGTAAAAGCTCCGCGTTCGCTTTCATTCTTGTACCTCTCCGGCACTGTATTTACGTTTTGTTTATCAAAAGCATATACTGACCAGAAACGATGTACACTGGATCTGCAATGCATTATCAATTATATCAGCAGTTCCTATTTTCTGACATTTTGTCTCGAGTAGCATAGTGGCTCCTTGAGATATGGCTTAAATGGTGAAAACAAGAGAAAACAACAGTCGTTGCGCAATGCAAGTGCATCTATGAAGAGTAAAGAAAATATTGCTTTAGAACTCAGCTGTGAGAAAATTGTTAGCATTTGGAGCTCGACTGCGTGACGCTCGGGCATGTGCCTCTTATGATTATTATCTTGGATGCCTTCCGTCCTTGAGCCAATTGGTCCCGTCAAGAAAACTCAGATGCCCTGTGCCAATCAAAATATTCTGTACCATATCTTCCTGTTTTTCCAGAATCTGGGGGCCGGCGCTGCAATTGAGCGCTGCTCCGCTTCGAAACGTGGTATGGTCACGTGCTTAACCCCACGAGCCGACTTCCAGACAATTTTCCTAGTGGAACGTCTAAGAAAGAGGTATGCTGATATAATTCAGGGGTTCAGAAGTCCTTGGAAATCTTGGTTTTGACTGCAATACTTTCACGTCTTATTACACAACTCCGAATTCAGGTTTTCTATTCGCATTTGGTTTTGAATTTCCCGACTATGACTTCGAATTCAGCGCTGGAAAATTGTAAAGCTAAAAATTTGGTATCAGTCCAGATACAAACAGGAATATGTCCTCGCTGCTTGGTATGTTGGCACAACATAGTCCAAAACGGCAGTAACGGAGAAAACAAGTGAGTTTTAGTTGCTCTGAATGGTTTGCCCTACTGGTTTTCATGGTAAGCCAGGGGGAAATTGTTCGTTAATGGAACTTCAATAGAGACTACAATAAAGAGTCAAGAACCATAAGAGGTGCATTTCAACTTTTCCTTATTTGACTCGCAGAAAACTATAAAATTCTACGTTCTTCACCCGAACAGTCCACGTCAAGAAAACAGCTCCGTTCCTAGAACACGAACACCTTAAGACGACAATTCACTCTCCAAGACCATCACAAACTTTGAGTCTACTTTAACGCTTCTTCGACGCTTCATCCTTACTAAGAGATATTGCACTATCCAATATGCCTCCTACCGCTCCGACGAGGGAAGCCTTGGAAAATCTGTTAAAAGGAAGTAGAAGCGCATCTCCATTTACTCAACAAGAGATCGACAATAACACCCCCGAATCTTCTCAGACAACGGGTGGCGACCATTCCACAAACAATTTTCACCCAAGGATCCATATTCTTCGCCCTGACAAACTGGCTTTTAACGTTATACAGCATAATGGAACAGTTTGGAACTGCTTCCCACAACCCCATCATTGGGCACCGCCAAGTCCTCCTTCCCCCGCATGGTTAAAAATCCGTGAAATATGGGAACGACCTCTTCTATCGCAAGAAGCTCTTAGACGTCCCTGGAGAAATTTGTGTTATGGGGATGAGGACTTTAACCCGTTCTATTCTCCTGAAAAGAAGTCCTCTGGCAATAAGGGAAAGTCGCCTATGAAGCCAGCGTTTCATTCTAAAGACGAGATCTCTAGCAACAAAGGACAATCCCCTATTCAGCAGGTATCTCATCATGAAGAGGAGAGCGTTGGCAATGAGGGAGAATCATCTATGCAGCAGGTGGATGAGCCGCTTTATAGGGAACACGCCCATCGTTTTGCCCACCCACTAGACGCGAGAGGTCTGGTTGCCCAAGATACCGAATTCCTAGATTTCCCATGCGATCATCCTATGGCAAAACAATATGGAACGTTCAGAATCACCGTTGATAATTTGAGGAGTAAGTCATCCTACACTTTCTTGCTCACAAATAAGGATCACAGATTGTTAATAGCGAAATAAACAGGCCAAATCAATAATCCATACCTAAAATATGAAGACGAACACGGCCTAAACGCACACTTGACTCAACGTGTCAGACTCACCAGTGATTCAACCGTTGGTGTTGAATTCTACCTAGCTCCTTCAGACTGGCATTGGATCATCGAGAATGTGGGTGATGAGAAACGACAGTGGTTTTTGAATGCTTGGGAGAGGGTTATGCCTCGGTATGGGGAGGATGGCTGGGAGCTCTGCACCGCTTGTAACCCACCTCCTGCGATCGAGGCTGACCCTACCACGATCTCTCCATCTAGCGTCTATAGGTACTGAACCGCTCAGTAGAAACATTCTATCTAGCTCGTGGCCTCTGCTCTGGTTCTTATGATCGGTTGTTCTCTCGATCCACGAACTCTGATCTCGAGCTCTCTGTCCTCGACTTTGATTGGCGTTAGGAGTTTTTAAGTTTTAGCGTCTAAAGTGTATAGTTTTTGTTTTCTTCAAATTATGCTTACAGTAGATGGATAGCCATCGATTGAATTGCATGGCGTTTGGCGAGGTTCTCGATGTACAAACCATCGAAGCAGGTCGTCGGTATTGTCAATTTTCGGTCGCGTAGACCCATCTTTGTATTGAGGGCTTTGTTGCACTGTAGCATAGATGAACACTGAAAGCATTCGTGCATAAACAATAACTCTGTTTTCGAAAGACCGCATAAGACAAATGAGATGTACTCCTTGAGAGCAACGACTGTGTGGTCGGGCAATGCTGAATATGGCATCTTTGTCCGTCTCGAAGCTGGAGAAGATAGAACAGAGAGCAAACAGAGAGCACCTCCATCAAGAAACACGCAGTGGAAATTTCTCAGTAGCAACTTTCGAGTCATACAATGATTAAAAGACCACTAGAAAGTAGAAATGAGCAGATTGCTAAAACATGACGCTATATTTTGACTCCATCACAAATGTTCATACATTGGTGTGTCACCACACTGTTGTCTACATAATATACACAGCGATTGGCCATATTCATCATCTAATCCATCTTCCCGCCCGTCAATTCTTCCGCAAGTCTCTTCATACGCTTGCCTGTAAGCATTGCAGGGCCCTTGTGGTACTTGAATGCGGACTTCTCCGTGTTATTGACCTCGCTCAACATATCCTGCACGGTCTGCGGTGCGCCAGCCACCTCCCAAAGATTATCATTCCGATTGTTGGCTTCAAAGGGGGTTTCCGTAAAGATAGCTTCAATACGCTGGTCAAGCTGCTCTTCCGTGGTAATGAAACTCCTGGCATGCATATACAAAGTATGTAATGCATCACGCCTCTCTTCCTCTTTCTCCGCCTCTATGGCTTGCACACGTGCAGCCTTTTCAGCGATTCGCGCAGCTCGATCAGGGTCTAGGAGGTGCCCAGTCTGTAAAGTCGAGTTCGCAGTTGTGATGGTGGGATTCGTGAGACGCTCGTCTTCTCGTTGTGGTGCGTGAAGTCTTGCTTCCCTGGCTTCGTGCCGAGCTTTACTCCGTCCAGCAATCATGGCATCCTGTGTCTTTTTCCGTTTATATAGCTCTACTAGACCTTCACGGAGATTCGTTCGCCTTGTGGCGGCCATGCGACGCTTCCATGCTACGAACTCGTTCGCAGGCTTAGATTCATGTTTTGGCTCCGGAGTGACTGCTGCTAGGTACTCGGGGGAGGTTTTGTCGCCCGCCCGTCTAGGAAAGAGGTTTCGAGGAGGAGGCAAAGTGCCTTTCACGTCTATTTTCGAGGGCGCTTGATGTTGAGGAGGAACAGGTACCTCAATGAATTTAGGATTCTCGGGGCCGATCGCGGAGAGTGATGGGGTGGTGGTGAATGATCGGAGAGGAATTGAGGAATTTTGACATCGGCGTCGTGACAAGCAACTCAATGAGCTGCGAGACAATAGAGGAGGCATCATGGACAGGCCCTGCTACAGGCTGTGCCGAGGATGAGGAGCGGTGATGCTCGAACGATCTCTCGAGAACAAAAACCTTAGCGCAAATTTTAGTGCGGTCAAGCCACACCGACCAGCCACACCGAACTTTTCTTTGGAAGTTCAAAATTATTATTTGCCCGCCTCGATTATTCTGCAACAAATTTCTGGATTTGCAACTGCACAATTCTGTGCGACCACAGCAGTCATGGGAACCGGTAAGAAGGAGGCTAATCGCAAGATTAAGCAGGGAAAGGTTGGAGATGGCATGGCCAATGTCAAAACGAAGGGTGAAAACTTCTACAGGTATTTCAATCGTTGGTGAAGCATACTGCGATGGAGACTGACCATGACTCCTTTGTTACAGGGATGCTAAGAAAGTCAAGGCCTTAAAGAGGTTGACAGAAGGGAAAGCTAGACACAATGCTGCTGGTGATATTGTACAAGCTGCCAAGTTTCAGAGCAAGACCCTTCCCTCTGCGAGAGTTGAGCCAAATAGAAAATGGTTTGCGAATTCAAGAGTCATATCGCAAGATGCTTTGAACTCCTTCCGAGAAGCCATGGCTGAACGAGCGTCGGATCCATACAGTGTCTTGTTGAAGACAAATAAGCTGCCGATGAGTTTGATTCGTGATGGGCAAGGAAAAAATGGGCTGAAAGAGCATCAAGCAAAGATGGCTGTGGAGGCATCGCCTTTTGGAGAGGTCTTTGGGCCGAAAGCTCAACGGAAGAGAGTAAAGATTGGCGCCAGCAGCCTAGAAGATCTCGCCGAGCATAGTGTGAAGAGCCATGATACCTACCTCGACCGTCTGGAACAGGCAAAATTGCTCAGTGGAAATTCTGGGGTCGATACAGAGACCATCGGAGAGGCTCCCGAAACAGATGATGGTCAAATTACCAGTGCTCGAGAAGCGATCTTCAGCAAAGGTCAAAGCAAGCGAATATGGAACGAGCTGTACAAAGTTATCGACTCGTCAGACGTTGTCATACACGTGCTTGACGCTCGGGATCCGCTTGGTACAAGATGCCGGAGTGTGGAGAAATACATCAAGGAGGAGGCACCGCATAAGCATTTGATCTTTGTCTTGAACAAGTGCGACTTGGTGCCCACAGGTGTTGCTGTAAGTCTACCTCCCTTCAATGTAATTCCCTTCAATTCCATCGTTAAGTCAAGGCACCTTCTGCATTATTCGTGCTCTTCACAATGGAAGGCCGTCTGTTACAACTTTGGTAGATTGAATCCATTCTCGCCGCTCTTCGTTTTCGGACCTAGGGTAGACAGCTCACCGTCTTGGGGAGTATGTCGCACAGAGTTTGGGCTTGTTTCGTTTTGAGTTGAAAACCATTTCCGCTATCCAGTGGCTCGTGGTGGTTTTCTTAGTAATGATTCATACATCTCAAAATCATTAATCGTTGCTATATAGATCTTAGTTTGACGCTCGAGACCACTGCTGACAATTGAGGATAGGCCTCCTGGGTGAGATACCTCTCGAAGGACTACCCTACGCTTGCATTCCATGCGTCTATTACAAACTCATTTGGCAAAGGCTCCCTGATCCAGCTTCTTCGTCAATTCTCCTCCCTTCACTCTGACCGCAAGCAAATTTCCGTGGGATTCATTGGATATCCGAACACCGGAAAGTCATCAATCATCAACACACTCCGAAAGAAGAAGGTCTGCACCGTTGCTCCTATACCTGGTGAGACGAAAGTGTGGCAGTATATTACATTAATGAAGAGAATCTACCTGATCGACTGTCCAGGAGTGGTACCTCCAAGCAGTACAGACACGCCACAGGACATCTTGTTGCGAGGTGTAGTCAGGGTCGAAAATGTTGAAAACCCAGAGCAGTACATTCCTGCGGTTCTTGCAAAAACTAAACCCCAACATATGGAACGAACATATCAAATCAAGGGCTATACGACTCATATTGAGTTTTTGGAGCTATTGGCCCGAAAAGGCGGAAGACTATTACATGGTGGTGAGCCGGATGTAGATGGTGTGGCGAAGATGGTCCTGAATGACTTCCTGCGCGGCAAGATTCCTTGGTTCACAGTTCCACCAGTTGTTGAAGGCGCAGAAGAAGCCGGTGTCGAAGGTCGTCAAGGAAGATTAGGAGAGATGGGCAAGAAGCGAAAGCGGGGTGATGAATCTATTGCGGGCACATCTGTTGCAGATGTCTCAATAAATCAAGGCAGCGAAGGTGCAAAGGACGACGAAGAATTCGAAGGCTTCAGCGACGATGGTGGGGTGGAGCTCGAGGATGTGGTTGGTGATGTGGATGAGGCATTTGGACTTGATTCGGATGACGAAGAAAGTGATGTCAACTCGAATAGCGAAGAAGACGACGAGTCAGATCATGATGGCGGCGCTTCGGACCAATTACAAGAGCTTCATGATCATCTGGACGTTTCGAAACAAGACTCAAGGAGACCTTCGAAGAAGAAACGTCAAAAGACTTAAAGATATTAGAACATGAATAAATTTCGATCGCCAATCTTTTTCTGAAAAGTCATGGTGACAGGGCGCATTCTGCAAGCATATCGGGATTCGTTAGTATTTACAGTTTCGAGACAAGTCGCAACTTCCTCAAAGCCTACTTGGAAGGAGAAGACCTAGTGCCTTGTTGCGCAGCCAGTCCCTTTCGTGAAAATCTTCTCTCCTTGGGCTCATCAACTTCTATATTACGACCAGAAGTACCCACCATATTGGACTGTGGAACGGCAATGTTGAGGGTATGAGTTCTTGGTTGATAGTGACATTATTTTACAGTGGGAGACGCCCTCGACTCCCTATTTATGATGTTCCTGGCGATCCCTTTTTCATGAGTGGGGCATCAACCCCTGACTTTCTACATGGATTGCCATTCTCACCGTGCCCGATGTTCTTGAGCGAGGCATTGATGGCTATAGTATTTTAAAAGCTTCTGCCCACGAAAGGCTAACGATCTAGGAGTCGCCTAAATGTCAAAGCTTAGGTGCATGGAGTTAAGTCTGCTTCAGCTTCTGAGTGAGGAGAGGGTATTATGAAGACTCATAGGTATCGACCATAGCTTCACCAAAGTATGTACGAAGCTGATGTTATGACCATGATGGAAATGGAGTAGAGTCCCTCGATGTGGCATCAGAACCAATTCCTAGCAATTGGATGTACTCTATCATCTGGTACTTTGACAGCGGCGGTCATTTATCACCCCGCAATGAAAGCTCCACACTATTTTAGCTCAAGTGTGGCGTTTTTGCTTTTCATCCCAACCTCCGCACATCAGCTTCTTCATCATTCCCCAACCCATGCGCTCGCCCAATGGATCGCAATGTCTTCAACGGCGTTTTTGAGGCCGAGGAGGATAGCGAAAGTCAAGCAGGCATGCGACTGCTGCCATGCCCGGAAGATCCGATGCGATGGTGAAAAGACCTGTGCGAATTGTCTCTCCACAGACTTGGTGTGCACTTACCTGGCCGTACCGAAGAAGAAGGGTCCAAAGGGGAAAAGGAGGAATAATGGACCAAGACCGATGCAGATGCCACACCTTTTCAACCAGATCCCTCATCCAGCACGTGATGAACCTCTGCCTTCAATGGAGAAGGAGACATTGGACCTGGACGTTGGAAGCTTGCCGCATCCAACAGAGCCTATTACCACTCCATCCGTCGAGTCCCGGCTGGTAGTCGTCGAAGATGGTGCATTACACGATGTGCCATCGGGATTTCAACCGTCTCCTTCGTTGACTGACGATCTTCTAAGGGCATGCCTAAAAGCATTTTTCACTCACAAATATCCTATTATGCCGATACTAGACCGAGAGAAAACATATGCCAGCCTTCCAAGTCTGAAAGATACACCAGAGCAGTATAGTTTGATAGCAGCTCTCTGCTCTGTGATTGTTTTGCAACCAGAAATCTTGGATCCTTTGCCTGCTTCTAGGCAACTAGATCACTCGAAGAAGTCGTGGCCATCGTCCGAGTTCTTGATAGAAGAAACAATACGAGCAAGAAATTTCTGCGATCACATCGAGAGCCCTACCTTGGCGACCGTTCAGGCATCATTCTTCCTGTTCGCTGCACTCTTCTGTCTAGGCAAAGACAATTCGGCTTGGTTCTATATCAGAGAATCTATGACCATGCTTCAACTTCTACGGCTGCAAGAGGAGAACACATATACCAACTTCTCAGACCTTCAGTATTCGACATATTGCCGCAGGACGTTCTGGCTTCTGTTCATAACGGAACGAGCATATGCTCTGCAACGACACAGGCCGCTCACTTTACAACGGACGATAAATCTACCAACTGTCGATCCTGGACCAGAAGCTTCCATCCTATCTGGGTTCCTCGACCTGGTATCACTGTTTCAGAACTTTGACGATACCTTTCTGTCCTTGTGGAATCTATCGGAAAAAGATTCCCTAGCATCGACGCAGTCTCTTGTGCAGCTACAAGATATATTGAAATTTGCAATTCCAAATGTTTCTGAGCGAACGGACATCCAACAAGCAGACCTGCTTGTTAGCAGACAATGGCTAAAAACGATGGTCTGGCAACTTTGCGTAAGCAAGGGATTGCTGTCTAGTGCTTCCACCGACGAGAGCATGTCCTTTCACTACCCAATCACTATCGCCCGAGATATCGTTCTTATATCACGACTACTACCCCCAAAGGCATTCGAGGCTAATGGTGTTGGTATCCTAGAGAAAGTTTTTGATATCGGCTGGAGCTTGGCGGATGTGCTGTCACTCCATCCTAGCTTCATGAATGTCTCTGCATTGGAAGTTGGCCCAAGAGATTATCTAATGGAGCTAGTGAGGATATTGGGAGCGGGACAAGGAGGCAACAAATTCTTGAGACTGCTGGCTTCCAAAGCTGATGAATGTTTGAAGGTCCGAGTTCGAGGCAGTCTCTCCGCGAGTGAGATGTCTGATCGGATGGTTGAGGAGATTGATGATAATGAGGTGGACGGCATCGTTGACTGCGGTCAGACTTTAAATATCCAACAAGGAGAAGATCTAAATGCACCTTACATTCGATACTCTGGGCTCGGAGCAGATCCAAGTGAAGACCTGGATTACCGAACACCCAACGCGCACGAGATTCTCTCAGCAGTGCCGCTTCCAAATATTGAGGCAGGGCTCTTCGCTCATCCAATCGCATATACTCCACTGAACAGACGCAATACAGAGCAACAGACTTTTCCACTTCTTATTTCCTCCTGGAGCCACTACTCAGGATCAGATGCTCCAAGACAGCATGGTGATATTGGCTGAGCTTGAAGATCAACCTGTAGCTGGCCAATCGGTCAGCTTCAGGCATGTAACATCAGCTTTTACTCCTCACGGTCTTAGGATCATCGCTAACGTCTATATGACGCCGCTCCTCTTAACGTCCTAGAAGGACACACACGCTCTGCCAGCGATCAATCAAGGCCAGGATCTAAAAGCAACCTGGACTTGTCCTCGAGCTTGCTAGAAATCTAGCTGGCGATTGTACCTATGGCTTCCTCTGATTCAGCACTTTGGGCGTCCTTTGGGTTTTATCATATGCGAGGCATTCAAAGGAGACTGAAAATATAATTCAAAGAAAGTGTCAGCTACGGCAGCAGATATGAGATGCTGTAGGATGAAGATCCGAGATCGTCCTTATACCTGGTTCCTCTCGAAGACAACTATGGATATCATGACTTCATATTGGCAGTGTACAGTGTCTCCATCTGGGATTAGTTGGCCGCAGACGTATCCCATCGAGTGTCCTCACTTGCGACTATTAGTAAACAAGAATTTGGACCGTTCAGAGAAATCACATTCTGGTGCCGCAAGATACTTCTATTAGTGTTGACGCTCAAAGTCGTTGCGACATTCGATGGGATAGAGTATGCTTTGCCCTACGTTGTATAAGTCGCTGCCAATCCCCGAATGCAGCTGAATGTTTGAGGTGTTCTAGAACAGTTATAAGGACCAATAGGCTGTTTTTGAGAAAGAAAGTTCACGGCACTAATAATATACGACTTAGTGTTTAGTCCAGTGCGGTGCGTGCTAATCGACAGTGCAATGCGACCCCACTCAGGGGAAATTCTCGCTAAAATTGCCCCTGCCAACTTCACTTCACCCCACCTCACCCCACATTCTCTCAGCGCCTGCTAATTATGTTGCCTTCACCAGGAAAGGTGTGCCCCGAAGCTCGAGTGAGGCGCTCCCAGTCCATTGCGGGTTTTCTGATTTCCCAGGTGGGAGATTTTCCATTGGTGGCTAAAATCCATGTATTCAGCCGAGCCTTCGGTCCAAGTTCAAGATGCACTCCTACTAGAGATATCATACTTGGAAAGGTCTCGTAGTTTTGATCTCCATCATTTCTATTGATGCGACAGCAGTTTTACTGAGTTTAATCCTGTCATCCGCAATCGTGGATTTGAGTCGAGTGATTCACCCTTATTCGTGGCCCATCGCTCCTTTACTCACGAAGCCCTTCTTTCGCCACTGCCCAAACAGTGGAGTTTATATTCAGGTCCTCATTCTGGACGCGCCGTATCTTTTCTATCATCACTTTTTAAACTTAACAAAGGGTACCGCACAAGATATACATGATGGCATTCGGTCGCTTCCGACCTTCATCCCACTTCATTGCACCCAATTCTTGGATGAACGATGTAAGTTTCTTCTTGTAGTAACCGCTATTCTTTTCCATGAGAACTCCGGATCCGGGAGCTGTCTTGGGAGCCGAGACACCAGGACAAAGGGCTGTGATGGCCCCCGAGATCACCTCCAGCTCCAAAGCTCTCTCTTGGTAAATGACCTTTTATTATGCTAATAAGATGATAGCCCTGCGGTGCAATCTACGTTCCAGAAACTCAAGAATACCTGATATGTTTCCAATGGAATCCTGGAACAGCGGAGGGGGGAAATTGTGCATGGGGACTGGCCAAGAGCAAAGACCTCGTTAAATGGGAAGACTGTTCGCCAGCACTCAGAAATGGACCCACGTACGATTGTCTGGGGGTATTTTCAGGATCCATTGTTTCGAGACTGATCGATGGGCAACGCGTTCTTTTTTTGTTCTACACAAGTGTATCAGCCGTACCAATACATTGGTCAAAGGACTATATCGAAGGATGCGAATCACAGTCAGTGGCATTCTCCAAGGATTTTGGAGTTTCATGGCATCGATATGAGCATAACCCAATTATGAGGAATCCTCCCAGGTCATCAAGGACAACTGGATGGAGAGACCCATTCGTATCACCATGGAAAGGCCTTTCTGAGCTTCTTGGTGTTGATCACGCGACGAACTTTATGATGATTGCTTCTGGCGTCAAAGGCCACGGACCAGAGCTGCACTTATATCAGTCATGCAATCTCCTAGATTGGCAACCAGTCTCAACAATCCTGAGCGTCAAAGCTGGATCTATGGTATCTCCTACAAGTACTTTGAGGTTCGGCATGAACTTTGAATGTGCCAGCTTCTTCAGCATTGAAAAGAGACATTACATTATTGTTGGCGTGGAAGAGGATAAGGACAGCAAACATCACAACAGCCACTACCTTATGTGGCTTTCTGGGAATCTCCTTCTTGAACGTGGTTTACCATGGTTTGAGATCACAAGTCATGGATTGCTGGACCATGGCATCTCCTATGCAGCTCATATTTTTCGAGATTCAGAAGGACGGCTAATCCAGCTTGGTTGGGCAGATGAAGCTGTGAAGAAAAATGTTGTGAATAAACAGGGCTGGGCAGGTTGTTTAGCGCACCCACGAGAGTTGTATGAAATCTCAAAGCCAGTCACAGAGCTCGATGATGGGCATGATGTGTGGAACATTGATAAAGTCTCGGGGACGATGACTACTCTTGGAATCAGACCTGCACCCCAACTTTCCAGGCTTCGACAACAAATCAGGCCACTATCTCTCGACTCCTTCCATACCATTCGATCTAGTAACTACCAGATTGAGGCAGTCTTCAGAAAGCTGTCGGGTGAAGAGCAGTTCGCCTTCAATGTTCGCGAGTCTTCTTTAGAAGTCACTACAATTATTTTCGACCTCAAAACTCGCCAAATCATAATTGACAAGAGCCGATCATCTCTCGAGAAACTGGGAGCAAGTTCGCCAGACGCTGGCTCCTTTGTTCCTCTCTCTGGTGAGAATCTTCACATCAACATCTTTCTCGATAACTCTATCATTGAGGTCTATGCAAATGACAGATTTGCTTTGACCTCGAGGGTATATCCTAGCCTCGAGACTTCGATAGGTGCGTCATACGAATTCAGTGGGTTTGATGAGAGGAATGTCGGGTTTACTTGCTGGGAAGGCCTGGGCAATGCCTGGCCCGCACGGAAGGATAGTGAGGGATTAATTGAGGAAAGGCCGTATGCGAAAGCGATTAAGGGAGCGAGTTCGAAGGTGAAGCCGATCATAAGCGAAGCGCCCATTGCCGCCTGAGGATAGGTGAGGAAGAGATTAGTATTCGAAACTGAGGCGTCTGTGCGATGAAGTTCATAGATAAGCTGCTCTAAAGCCATCATTACTAGAGTGAAACTGTCAATCCCAAAGTCCTCCTTCATCTGATGCCCAGTCTCGTCGTTCCTCATGCTCGCCAAAACCCTTTATCAAAGGCTTCAAATATTGACAATCCTCCGGGATCTCAAAGAAAGTCCACCACAGATCTCAATTGCCTTACACCTTTCCGACATCGTCAACGCGTTATAGATCGGCCCAAGAGTCCAGTTAACCAGGCGCCAACTCTCATACCTCAAGATCTACAACCCTCCGTCCGCTGGCCAGCCCAAGAAGAGAGTTCCGATCTCGTCAGGATACATCGCACACCCTGCCATTATCGTTACTAATTTGTGATCCTGGGAACTGCTCCACCATTTGTGACCAATCTTGCGCAGCTTCATACAGAATTCGTCCTCCTCAATTGCGTTGTATGATCTTGAAGTTGCATGAAACCGATCAACTCCGATGCATTCAAGTTCAACTGATTGCGCGTGTTGAGCTATGATGATGCCACCAACACTGACCCACCAAATGACTTCATGACTGTAAAGACCGCGTGTAGGATCATGTCGAGTCTCGCATTCGAAGAAGTCGAATTCGGAATCGTCTCCGATGTCTATGTGCCATCCTTGTGGTGTCTAGTATTCCCGCCAACAACTTGATTCTTCTAGATCTCTTCCTTCTTCACACTTAGTATCAAGCTAGTCGCATTCTCGTACCTGGTTTTTGCAAGGAAGAGTGCCCACAAAGTCAGGATTAATTTTTTCTTTCGCTTGTTCCGCTTTAGTCTCTGGACGTGAGCAGCGGCCGCTTTAACCTGAGCTGAGGGTGAGCGAACCCGATTAGAGCCTGAGTATGCCTGAGCAGAGCCTGAGCGAACCTGATTAGAGCCTGAGCATGCCCGAGCAGAGCCTGAGCACGTCCTGAGTTAGCTTGCGCATTATAATATAGAACTTATTTTGGCCTCCAGTGTTGCCCGGCTATAGTTTCCTTACAGACCCGGGAATCCGTTTCTGCTCCCTTATAGGGTTCCTGCTGGAGCAATTTTGGATCCCTCTTGTCGAGGAGCAAACTGCGGCTATAGATTTGTGGCACTAATCGTCAGCTTCGCTTAGTGCAGACTGTAGTCGCTGTTCGCTCCCAGTCAGTGGAAGCGAAATGGTCTGGGAAGCGAAATGGTCTGGTTCGCGTTTT
>QYAJ01000075.1:0-146900 GCA_003988865.1 Phialocephala sp. D728 | reverse complement strand
AACGCGAACCAGACCATTTCGCTTCCCAGACCATTTCGCTTCCACTGACTGGGAGCGAACAGCGACTACAGTCTGCACTAAGCGAAGCTGACGATTACTGCTTGCGCATTGCAATTCTTTGAAGAAACTAGTTATGGATGTTTAATATCGCATTGCCCTTATTAGCGATTATTCCAGTTGATAAAGATGGGTAGGCGGAAGAGATTTGGGTGGTTCCTTCGGGAACGGAACTGCATTTCGAGCCTCTTGGGAGGTATGGCTTGCCCGCAATATGAAAGCTTAAAATTACGTTCTCAAAAATGTTATAGATTCTTAATTGCCGGCGTGGAAACGTCACAATGTTCTGAACCGCGCGCTTAATGAAGAAGATATCTACTGAAGAGGAACAATGAGTCACAAATTGCTGAAATGGAGCAGGCGTTGACTATAAATGAATGGCGTGAGTCGGCGCATCGAATTAACTAATAGCAACTGGCACAATACGGTTAGGAACCAGTGGACTACGAGTTATTTGGTGAAGGGCACAGGATCGAACAGGTAACGCGTTCTATTTTAGGGAAGGAAACTTTCTGGCCCCCAGTTTTATTTTGGTATTCGGAGTACTACAATTGCGAGTGCGTCGGTTTGGGAAGACTATACTTCGAAGTGCTTGCGTCTAAAGTACACCTTCACATACTACAAGATGGCGTATGTGCCTTATTTATACTTTAAGCCAAAGCAGTCCGGGTTACAGCAACACAATTCGAACTATTTTGGTTAAAGTAGACAAATTCTGCCTAACTTATCTTATTCATGTTCCCTCGACCCTATGAAGCATTCATAGTTTCGAGACCGACAACGGCTAAGTTGCCTGTCTTTCACATGGCAGCAGATATTCCTTGGTTCGAGCTCACTGCATATCAATTGTCCTTTTCCGGACCTGCTAGAATTTGATGTCGAGAACCTGAGAACCTGGGGCGTTTCATCATATCATTATCATTGTGACACCTTCTATTCCCAGTAAGCAATCTGTGTGAAGTCTGCAGGGGTAGCTCGGTGAGCAAGAACGGCCACGGGCCCAGTTGCATTCAGGGTAAGGGAAGTGGTGACCCCGCGAAACGCGAGCCCCGCTCGAACCCCAACAAAGATGCGCACAATAAGAACACAATTGTGAAATATTTTCGGGTGCTAAATATCTCCGCGTAAACTGTTTTGAAGCATACAACTATGTCAAGTGACTAGGTGTTTGAATACGATTTTTAAACGAATGATAGTAACATCTACTCTGTAAGTACGAACCTATTTCTGGCTCGGGCGGCTTCGGTCGGGGCCTGGCGCATTCGCGTGTAGGACAAGCCCCCTGAAGGCCGCGGAAAGCGAAGGCGCAACAAAACTAATCGGCTCAGTACTCTCCCCAAAGCGTATCTAGCTTGGTACAGATGTTTTGACGTAGATTGTACCCTGGCTACGCTACGTTTTATTTAGGGGCAAGGGGATGTGGAGAAGAGTACAGTACCCAGCCAGGATAATTGGCGAAACGAGGTTGCGCCATACGGGAAGCGGGGAATCGGGGATGCAAGCCGTCCTCGAGGCGTTTCAGTCAGTGGCTGAAGAATTGTCTTCCTAATGGTCAATCAACTATTTTTGATGCATTAGTGGGTACCAACAGGCTCGGACGGGTTCCTGCACCTGCCTTGTCGAGTTCGTGTCCCCAAGGCTTTGCTTTGGGTTGACCAGTGATGACAGCGGGAACTCAAACACCAACATCCAGCCACCCGCACCGCCCGACCTCCTTCGTATGTGATATGCACGAAGGATAGCAGTCGCAGCGCTCTACATAGATTAGACATCATTTCGCGTTCTTCTTCTTTGAACAGCAATCTTTCGCCGAGTTCGATAGAAACGCAAAACATTTCAACCTTCTGCTTTCCCGAAGCACAAAGCAACCATCATGTTTCGGACACCCCAAGGCGATTCCGAAGGCGACGATGGACAAAGCCCCACTACCCATCCCTTTAGCATGCATCAAAAGTCCGGATGCAATCACAGAGCATTCGATAGACCACCTCTCAAAACCCCATTTCGTCTAAAGTGTGCCACAGCATCTGCGACCTCGAGCTCAAGCTCATCCTCGACAACTTCTAGTCTTTTTGACGAAGGCTTAACGAGAGCTGGGACACCGTTAACTCCTCCAATATCCGAGACGCCCGACTCGAGCAATGCAGGGAGGCCGAGACTCTCAAGTCATGGCAAATTATCGACCAGTTCGTTTGTGGAGAGATGTATGGATACAAGCCATATTCCGTTAGCTACGCCTGCTCCTGCAACAAATTCAACAGCGAAGCGGACCTCCCAATATTTGTCTGATTCTGATTATGGGTTGCTGGTTGAGGGTGTGAAGAAACTCGGCGTTCAAGACGACGAGCAAACCTCCAATACCAAGGCCTCTCTAGGCCTGGATAAATCTCCAGCTCCAGCCGGAAGACCACAATTGAAGAAGAAGAGTCAGCAATCTGTGCAAGGAGATGATGAATGTTCCCAGTCGCCGATGAAGAATGGCGTGTCAAATCGCAAAAACAAACACCGAAATACTTCTTGGACAGACGAAACGCCATCGGCGGAGCCGAAGGTACAGCGCTCGCTCAATCTTGCAGGGGCAAGAGGCACTCCACGATCCGGCAAGAGGAAGAGTGCAGAGACTTCTTCTCTTCTTATTACACAAATCGACAATGAAGGCAAAGGAGTGGATGCGGACAGCTCCGGCGCAACTGCTCAAAATCTACCACACCCTGTTCAATATCGACAGAAAGCCACTCTATCAGCTCCTCGAGCGTCCCACAAACGCTCGGCGTCCGCTCCTGGTCCTCACATCAAAAGCAACATCGTCATACAAGATACGCCAATCGCTTTCACAAGTTCAAGAAATGCCTCACCGACACAAACGTACCAAGTAGATGCGACAGCCCCTCTAGCTCCGACATGTTGTAGCTCTCGACGTCGTTCAGCTAGTTCAGTTGTAGCAAAACATACCGTACTTCCACCCATTGAATTTTCAAGCCCCGGGGATGATGAAGGAGTGCCTGGAGCATTCCCAAATGAACCCATCAATTTTTCAGAAGTTAGTCGCCAAAGCCCTTCCGAGCCTCCCGAGAGAATGCCAGATCTGCATCCAGATAAAACACGCAAGTCCCCAAAACTCGAACACATGCATCCGGAAAAGAAGAATAAAAACGATTTGAAGAATGAAATTCTCAGGTTAATCAGGCGCCAAAAATCCAAACCCGCCGCAGTGTCAACTTTAAAACACGGCTACGTATATATCTTCAAGTCCGATAGATTTACAGGACACGTCAAAATCGGGTCAACCGTCAAGGCACCAGACATTCGCATTAAAGAATGGGGCACAGCTTGCGAATTCAAAACTATCCAAGTTACGGACCAGAACGATACAGCCTTCAGGTTTTGTAGGATCGTAGAGCAGATCGTACATGCAGAGCTATACAACGAACAAAGAAGATTCTATTGCCATAGTTGCAAAGCGAGCCATAGATTTACGATGGCAGAAAGAGAAAAGGGGACGGGAGGAAAGGAGCTGGACGTGCGACCCACGGAGCATGGGGAGTGGTTCGAGATCTCTGAAACTGAGGCCCTGGAAGTGGTGAACAAATGGCGTGACTGGATGATCCACCAGGAGCCATACAAGGAAGATGCAACGCTTCGTTCCTGTTGGGTCTGGAAGTACGACATGGGGACGAAGTGGATGAAAGGAACAGAAGCAGAATGGGAGGCTTGGCGTCAGTTTGGATGGCTTGATAAATTTCGGCTTAACTTGTATGATCTCAACAAATGGTTAGGAGAAGTTTCGCCGCTGCTGCAGAAGCTTGTGAACTCTCCAGGATCGGTCTTCGTGCTTGCTGCGGGCTTTTATTTAGGGACAGTCGGAGTGAACTTGACAAGCTGGCTGAAGGTCGTAATTGTTTTGCTATTGTATCGATCCATATGCTTCAAGTTCTGCTAGCCTGAAGCACGGGATATTTTGCAAATACATCAAAACGATACATCGCATGCAGCCGTGATATCCTCATTAGTTCGTTCGTACGGGTGTTCTTATTCCATCTTCAGCCCTCGTTCCTCTTTCTCGAGAGAAATGATCTTCGCTGAAGTCACCTAAGAAATTCCTGGACTATCGTTCCCGGATCGAGACAAATGCCGCCGGCGACCCAAAGGCCGCATCCCCTTGCCCCGCCGGGCGTGAAAAGCAAGTGTACTGTTTTCTTCATAAGAGTCTAAATCTTTCCATACAGGATGTTCAAGTTCATCATTAGACATCGCTATCCTTGAGTAAGAGAATTTCGTTCAGGAATAGATGTGTTTGCCACAGCTGTTGAGGTAACTACTCAGTTAACATTACCTTACTGCCAATTTCTAGATTCGTTTTTCGAAAATGTCTCTGTTTTACGCACGGCAAATATATAGTAATTCTTGAGTCACGTATGCCCATCCGGTTGACAAATAGATCTAGTAAATCTTCAGATTGTTCGTTGGCCGCTGACTGGAGCTACGAGCTGATACGGGGTTGTGCAGACTGTAGCGATGGCGGTGGCTACGCGCTTCCCTTGTTCAAGCCACGAGACCAAGTTCACCCAAGCCAGGACACATCCAAGTCTTACCTTATTGCTACGCTTCGCCCTCGAGATCGCCATTTTACTCAGCAGCACCCTTCAAACCGGCGACGCAACTTTCTAAATTGAACTTCCCTGAAGTTGCTGCGAAAGATCTGATCATCTCGCCATGGCTCCCCTTGTTCTCGACCCGCATTCTTGCCGGCACTGCCAGACATTTATGATAGGAGAAGACCACCACAGGAGCAGCGACGGTACGCAGGAGGGACTTTTCCAGTCCTTAAAGTATACTCTCACTGATATTTTAATAGCTGTTTCGGAAGACTGCTCCTTCTATGCCTAGCTTCTGGATGATGATGAGTGATTCATCCTTCTTCAACCATGGATGTCGTCTATGCAAGCTTCTGTTCCAGACAACAAGAGAGTTGGGATCGCCGCGAGATATTTGATGCCATGATCGAACTCGCCGTTAGTTAGATGGTTATATGCCACTTAGACCTTCAGTATGGTGATAATAGGTCATGAAAAGAATGCTGACATATAGCGCATGTAACGCCGCAGCGAGGCATATTTCAACGAGACCATTGAGAAAGAGGGTGGATCTCATGAGACTCCAAGACAGGTTTTAATTTGGCTAAACAGATGTCAGCATGAGCAGATACGTGGCAAAAAGGACTCGCGTCAATTGTTCAAAGCCAACACCAGAATATATGCCATGAGGCTAATTGGAATATCGAGCCACGAAAACGACTATGAACTAATACTAGGGAGGCCAGGGGCTTCAACACTCAAACATATGTTGCTCTGAGTTACTGCTGGGGCGGCGATCAACCAGTTAAGTCCACACACGCACGGCTTTACGAATGGATGGTTAATATGCCATGGGACAGACTACCCCTGACCATCAGGGATGCGGTGATTGTTTGCCAGAAACTGGGCATCCATTTTCGCTGGGTCGACTCACTGTGTATTCTGCAAGACGACCCCAAATGAAATGGCAGTAGAGATTACTCAAATGCCAGATGTATACAGAAACTCGACTCTGAAGATAGCAGCTTCGCGAGCAGCAGTGTGCAGGAATGGTTTCTGGCGGAAAGGGCAGGAACAGAATTCCCCAACGTAGTCTTCGAGCTACCCTATCGGCGCAGAAGACCTGACTGCATTGGTTCCGTCACACTCATGAAGGCGGAAACTGAGCCAGAGTCTCTCGGCTTGCGGGCCTGGGCACCACAAAAAAGACCTCTCCCTCCAAGAACGATCGAATCTGGTTCCCGTCAACTTCGGTTCATCTGTCAATATAACCCCAGAGCCATTACAGACGGATGGAGGCTCAAGCCTCAGGAAAACAAATCTAGACATGATAATCTTGATGATATCGCGATTCTTCTAGTAGAGTTTGTTCCTCAAGACAACCAGAATCTGAAGACAATTGTCAAATTTGAGGAAGCTATGGACAGCTGGTTCAGACTTGTCGAGGTCTACACCTATAGGTGCCTTACTATCCTGAGGTATAGGATTTTTGCCATTTTCGGGCTCGCAGGACGATATGGCCAAGTTTTCGGAGATCAATATTACACAGGAATGTGCCGGTCTTCACTCGCGAGAGCTCAATACTGGAAAATTGAAAGCACAGACCTCCAAGCTTCTAACAATGGGCATACTATTATCGTCCAACTGCTACTCGACCAGGGCGCTAATGTTAACTCAAAGAATAGCAATGAAGAAACGCTACTACAACGGGCCATTGACAACGGGCATATCACCGTCGTCCAGCTGCTACACAACTGGGGCGCTAATACCAACTTGGAGGATATTTACGAATGGACGCTGCTACACCGGGCCTCTAACAATGGACATACTACCATCGTCCAACTGTTGCTCGAGCAGGGCGCTGATGTTAACCTGAAGAAAAGCAACAAAGAGATGTTGTTCTACTAGGCCTCTGCGAACGGGCATATTGGGATTATCCAGCTGTTGCTCGATAATAATGCAGATTTTAGTATGGAGAACAAAAGTAGCTGATCTGCCTTATAACTAGAGGCACTTAGTGAACATGAAGGGGTAGAACCGCTCCTAGTAACACATGGGCCACCCGACCCCTGTTAGAAATCACACCCACGTGTCTATTAATATCTAGAATGCTTTTAATACTTCAGGCCCAAGCACTCTCAGTTGAGGCCGAATAACCAAGTCACGTGTGACTAGATCAGAGGGATCCAAATCGGCTCAGCAAAGACCCTTGATAAATGTGACCGGGGAGTGAGAACGGATACCGTCACGACAACTTGAATAGCTGAACATATGAGGTTTGTTATAGGCAGGAAGATCCGCGAAATTATATATATAGACAACATAGAAACTATAACCGATTCTTGAGGGACTCAGAAGGGGATCCCCTGAGCATGATCTAGCTGACTCATCAACTTGCTCAGGACTCAGGGCTCCAGCTCAGGTTATAGCAGCGACTATTCAGGTCCAAAGACGGAAATGAAATTTGGTGGGTCGTCTGAGATTATATTGGTCAAAACTTGCTAGCTGAGGCTCTCGCTTATACTTATCAAGGGGCAAGTAGGAAATCATCATAAAATAGAGGCAGTGTTCCGCAGCACATAAGACTGCAGGATAGTGCAGAGCAGCCTGAGGAAAGCAATTCTCCATCGATAAAGGTACCTTCTGCCCTATTCAGGTCTAGGTCTCCAATCGCATGAGGTAATCAACCGTTCCAAGCTTTCACTATTTTTATTTCGATACTTGAACTTTCCCTATCTCTATCCCAGAAGGCTGCACCTTCTTCACAGTTGATGGAATTGTTGTTAGTGGCACAATTTCCATCTCCATTGCTGATGCTGACATCTTGCTCTCCGTTGGCGAAACGGCGGTAGGTGACGCAATCTCCACCTCTCTCACTGAAGCCTGCGACTTGCTCTCTCCTTGCGACACAGGAGCCACTGCCTCGCTCAACGCATCCGATGAGCCATTCTGTCCTTGTTTCAGTCCTTCTGGATGAGCAGATGATGACAGTGCAACCCCTTTGCCTCTAATACTCGGATGCCACTCATCCCACTCTGTTGCCACCTGAATCTTCTCACCAGTAATCGGGATCTCATGAGCACATCTCTCCCACACACCATGCCCCGCTTCCTCAAAAGCCATTCGTTGCAAATGGAGAGCGGAATCAAGCCTCCAATACACTTGTCGGTGAGCTCCCCGTTGGAAACGAGTCTGCGCCCAAGCCACTATTGTTTCTAGCCAACAGCTACAACAAATAACAAGGGCGCCAAATCCGATAACAAGACTCAAAGCCAACACGCTGAAGGAGGTGTAAACACTGTTCCGCATGACAAAGTTATCGCAAATCGATTGCATCGTGCTGTCATTTGCAGCACCACCCGCTGTATATTTGCCGAAGCCAGGAGGTCCAGTTGCAACAGCCGCGATGCCTCGTTGTATAGTATTGATACCAACCGCAAACCAATGAGCGGACTCAAGAACCCATTGATTATCCGGCAGAGCTGTTGAAAATTCGCCGTCGGTTAGCCCGCACGCCAGTAGTGGTGATGGTAAGCCAGGTATGAGGCATCTTAATTCTGCTACTTTCATAGCTGCATCAATGATTATGTACGCGATGTCAATCTGGAGGTCTGTATCGAGGAACTCAGCGTAAGTATAGTTGCCTAAAACATCAAGTCCTAGCAAAGGTGTGCATCTCGAGGTTGAATTTAATGGTCGGTTCGGGTTACACACTTGATGCTGCTCGAGACATCCTAGTGTGGAGATTTGGTTGTCGAGGGCATATGATGTGATGTTGGTAATGTGTCCTTCATCAACTTTTACCACTTCGGTCATCTCTTTGTGAGCCGACAGCCACGAGTCATTGCTTGCAGCTTCGTAGCGGCCGATAAATGAGGCGAACATCAGTGTTGTGCTTCCTTCATCTGAGAATATCTCTGGAATTGGGATGAAACCCAGTCCCGGATTTATTTCGTAGCCAGCAACGGCTCTAAAATCCCAGTGCCGATCAGTACCTGCATGAGTAATTGTGGTTGTGAAAGCACTTACGCTACCATGTAAGGCGGATCCCCTAGACCCAAATCATATCCAAGTTCCAGTGCCTTGTAGTCCGAGCGAACATAGGTAGCATTGGTTAAGTTACCGTATAGTTGAGAAGTGGACGGCATGAAGATATTTTGACCGTAGAAGGCAGCAGTATAGTTGTAGCCTCTCCCATAGATAGTCGCAGACCCGTTCTTGATATATCCGTTCTGGGAAAGTGGTGAACAAGTCATTACCTTCCGGTATTGTACTTTATGAGCTTGCTTCGTATTAAATCCAAAGTCATCGCGAGAATCAAGTAGAGTAGAATCGAACTCTGCCGCAAGATTCCCAGGACCGGAACACATTCCTGAAGAAAAAGGACAAGGTGCCTTGGTGTCTGTCTTGAATGGCAATTCCCGACGTTTGAATATATTACACTCTGGAGATGACTGGTAACCACTAAGGCACTCCCGAACATAATCTTTGCTGGATGATGCTGTGTCTCGAACGTAATTGCCCCAGTCGACATTTTCAGCAATGTTGGCAGGTCCAAAATCTGCTATATCGGACATGTTCCAGATTCCACAATTAGGACTTCGAACGAGGATCTCATTGCTAACCCGGGCCAGTTTGGAAGAAAATATGCCGGCAGCAGTAAACAAAACTAGGTGCATTAGGCCAACAGATATGAGACCAATGGACCTTCGAAAGCTCCTCACTCGTTGGGAACGCCAAGACCATGCGATCTTCCCAAGTTGCCAAATTGCGGTCGTAGCGGCGCCAGTGTTGCGCAAGACAACCTGTTGCTGGTAGTAGAAACCATGGCGAGGACGCCGGGCGATTCTTAGTTGATGCAGGAAGAAACAGATGATTCCCCATGATTGACTCCCAGCTAGAGAGACAAAAAGAGCAAGGACAGCTACTAGGAGGAGTCCATTGCTAGGTTTGACAGTTAGTGTGGAACCCAGGATGGGACCTTTAGCATGATTAATCCAGACTCCGGTGTAGATATCTGCGTCTGCTGACATTGCTGGGTTGTGGTGAAACCTTGGGCTTGTGATCCGCAACACGAAATATTATGTCGTTAAGAAACCCAACAGGTAAAGGCGAAATATCTTAGTCCAGATAGGAAGAAAGGGGTATTTGTATATATCGGACACTCGCAGGTTACCCTTTGATGGAATATCTAGGATTATAAGGTCCAGTCCATCCAATGCCTGCCTAAAGAACTGAAATATAATGCGTAGATACTCGGCAATTCATAGGGTGCATCTGCCGAAAGACTTCAAAATAGAGAATATCCATTCATACTTATTTTCTTATTTCCTTGTTGAAATGGGAAAAAGCTAGAGTGCAGTGAACCCTGACTCAACGGCTGGAGAGACCATTCAGATCGGAACACTCGCGTTGCGGCTCGCCGACGCGTCAATAAATGAACCTTAAATTAATCTAGCACGTTCGTATTCTTTATCTCTACTGATAATGGATTGCATGCAAATGTAGGGTTCAGCCAAATAAAAGCATGCTCCAAGAGCATGCGCCTCTGAATTAATTTGCGGCTGAATGTTTCCCGTGCACCGCCACTTTGAATAGCTTCGGCCCCCAAAACTAGTGTTCTGGAACCTATTGGAGCTGTGCTTATCTTCAGCCGGTGAGGAGATGATAACATGAGAAATCTAACCCGAGTACTCACCTTGCAGAGCACAAAAACGTTCTCCAATAGGTGATGGGCTCCGAGGACAGGAAATCAAGGACCTGTCCTCGATTCCTATACTCTATCATTCGGAACTCTCGAAGCTCCTAGTCGAACGGACAGAGACGACAAATATCGGGCCATTACGATTTCATTCCAAAGAGGTTCCAAGCAACTCTCCCCTTGTTTAAAAGCATCGCGAGTGGGGTATTCACTTCTCAACCACTACTACTCGAGATAAACTGAAAGTATAGCTTGGCTTACATTTAACTTGATTTTAATCCACGATAACACACATTTTCATTTTCGTATACTCTGATCAGAGACTTTTTTCGATCTATTAGGCATGTTTCAGTGATCTGGTGGGTTACAAAATGACAGTGTTTTATTATCAATGGTACGGAGCCCGAATTTCGAGTGGTATGCCCAAAAGTTTAATAGTGACCCTAGCTATTAAGCGGGTGACGAGTTCTAGATGAGCAGGCTTCACCGGACGGAGTTTTTCACATCCTCAGATGACATATATTCGAATTTGGCCCACCAAACGCTCATGTATGCAGTAAACTATATGTTCAAGGCAACTAGGTGATAATGGTATCAAAATGTATGATGCAGATGTAATGTTATATTAAGTGACTCTTATGAACGAGGACCCAGCCGTCTTTGCATCTGGTCACTGAAACCCTCGCAACTCCACTTGAACATTTGTAGCCCCCTTGAACTTATCGCAGCAGGTGTTGGCTCACATGATTCCTGCGACCTTTCTTCAGTGGGTGGAATGTTCGAATAAACAACAATTAAATTCAATTTTACTAGACTACAATCGAGAAAACAAAGGTCGATCAATCAGCAATAGGGTATAACGCGTCCTCATCATTATCCTCATTCTACTTTTTGATAGGTGTCGGGATATCCTGGTCCGTAGGTCCAGGCCAAAAGAAAACAGCTCCAAAAAAATGAAGGAATGCTGAACAAACGAATGTACATGCAATAGAACAGTGTCGATCCCGTGATAACAATTTCTTCTCTAGCCGTCTCGGTGGTGGCCTTCGATCCCAGAAATTCAATGTCACCTGTTCTCATTATCCCCCATTGATTGACTGAGAACCTTGCAACGGACATCTGTTGCATATCGAGGCAGACAAAATCCCAGGTCTTGAGACCGTAACTGGCAGTCCAGGTCATGGTGACTGGAGCGTTGGTGTCGGAGAATGCGGAGGAGAGATACATATACTTCTTTTTGAAACGCTTCAAAGCTTTGATTTTGACAGGCTTCCCACGAATCTCGCAGTTGGGGCCAATAGAGATAAGATGGGTGGTGCCAATGGCGAATATTGAACCGTCTGCTGGAGTTTTAAAGACGAGATTTGGTTTGAAAACTTTGTATTCGACGTTATAGGAGGGGTTTGGCTTGTCCGTCATCTTTGCATCAGCTTTGCCCTCGCATCGTTGTAAATGCAGCATTGTTATACATCACAGCGATGAAAGTGTGACAGCATATTGAAGTGGTGTGATTGAGGCTGCGTTCGTCCAGGGCAGATACAGGGATACGTTCCACAAACACTGAACAGGCATGGATGTGATGCAGCGCATTTCCAGATCAGGCATTTTGCGCCACTCTGAGTATGATGGCGCTGCTAAAGTTTCGGCATTGTGCGTAAGGCCACTGTAAGTAACGAGGAATAGTGGCATAGCAAGGCTATGCTTACAGTTTGCTTTTATCCTGAGAACACAACTCTTTGCAGAAAGATCGACAAGAAACCTTTCAGCCCTTATATCCAATCATCCATAATTCTCTAAAGCTTCCTCCTTCCTTTTCTATCAGCACCCCAGGCTCCCCACTTTCAATAATGCTTCCCTTGTCCATCACCAAAACAGTGTCAAAGTTCATCACCATTTCCAACCGATGACTAACCATAATGATAGTATAATTCTCGAATTCCTCCAGAATGATCCGTTGCATCAAACGATCCGTCTCTTGATCAACACTAGAGCTTACTTCGTCTAGTAGCAAGATTCCACCGCATCGCGCCGCTGCGCCTTTCTCGTTAGTTCCCAGCGCGACACCAAACTCGGCCTCATGTTCCCGCAACCGTATTCTGCGTCTGAGAATAGCTCGAGCAAGACTGAATAGCTGTTTTTGACCTTGAGATAGGGTTTCGGATGACATGCCTACACTCAGACCTTCTCGCTGATCAACCAACGTCCAGAGGCCCACAGTCTCCAGGACGCTTCGACACTCAGCCTCGGTGGAGGAGGTGAATGGATCAAGATTTGACATGAAAGATGAACTATCTGGAAGGAATACTGGATCCTGTGGGATAGCAATGATGCGCTGGCGAAGGATGGAGCGATCAATCTTATGGAGGGGAATGTCGTCGATTGTGATATTCTCAGAGCATGGCGATAGCGGATCGAGGAGATGGAGCAGCAGAAGAATAATGGAGGATTTACCGCTTTAGCAGAGATATCAGTTCAGATCCAAACAGATAAGGGATGTGGTTTACCTTCCACTTCGCCCGCAAATCGCAACTTTCTCGCCTGGTTTTATGGAGATATTAAGATTGTTTAAGGCAAGGTTTGCTGAGCTCGCTGTGATGTTTTCACTGCTATTCAAGTGTTCAAGGGCTATATCATCAGCACTGTGTAGAATGTCAGAAGTCAAACTTAGGGCGGTTTAGGGATCTCAGAGCATACCTATACGAAGCCGATACTCCCCGAATCTCGATACCACCTTGCAATGGCCACACTCTCGGTGGCACTGCATCCTCGCCCTCCAAACTTTCTGATTTCACCTTCTCACTGAAATTCTTTAACCGACTAACTGCACTAATCGAAGTCTCGATTTGGGTGTACCATCGGATAATGTAGTTAAGAATATCACCAAATGTCATGAGAGTCACTAAACTGGCCCCAGTCAATCCCGTACTTGAGCGCAACTGTGTAGCCAGTGCAACAACCACAACCGCTAAGACAGCAACCACAATCTGAAGCGCAAAACCTAACCAGCGCTGAACCATCGCCAGTAGATAAGTAGGTCTCTGAGAAGTGTCTAGTAGGCGGTTATTTAAATCAACGCCGTTTTGAACCCACCCAAAAGCACGAAAAGTTGCCACTCCTTTGATAGTATCGAGGAAGTGAGTGCTAAACATCAAATAAGTCATTTTTTCGTTTCTATTCCAGTTCCCAGCTTGAACACTTACTAAAGTGGGCTCTTCGTTTCTAAGTCTAGGAGACGCAGTTGCCGAGATGTGCGTAGATAGAACTTCTGGATGCCGTACAGAAGGGCAAATATAAAAGGGTAGCTAATAGCAAGATAGGGGGAAGATGTAGCGATGACAGCAGCCATTCCCAAAGCGTTGGCGATGTCGCAAGCGATATTAGTAACTGCTATAGGCAGCTCATTGTCAATGAGCGTCATGTCTTGCGAGAAGAGGTTGATGACAGGTCCTGTATCTGTGCTTGTGAAGAACTTGAGAGGCGCGCTGATCACAGTCTTCAGAGCAGCCTTGTGAAGCTTTGAGCCAGAGACTTCGATCATAGTCCTGAAGCAGATGAGGAAACTGAAGAACATAGAACCAAGGTACGAAAGTTGGAACAGAGCATAGAGACCAATATAAAAGGAGTTAGAATGAGATGGGGTGGCGGAGCCAGCATCTTCAGACCAGAATTTGAGCCATACATTGCTCCAATTGTAGAAAAAGCCCCATCCTAATCCAAATACCACAAATGCAGTAATAGATCTCCTACCAAGACTGGAGAGGTAATGGTGGTAAACCGTTGAATCACCAAGCATTCTATCCTGCTCATCCAAGTAGCTGGAGGTGAGGACTTCGGCTACAGGATCTTCTTCCACGCCCGATGACGCCTGCGTTTTTGAATTGGCGGAAGCATGATCTGCATGAGACCTCGAAATGGCGGTTGTGTTGATATTGAGACTCTGGACGTAGTTCTCATTCGCAATGAGAGCTTGAAAAGATCCTTGCTCAACGACACTACCATCTTCCCCGAGAGCAACAATGTGATCAGCCGATGGTAAGTGCCTTATGGAATGCGTACTCAGTACAACTGTGGCATTTCTCCGCCGTAAGAGGCCATTGGGTCCAAAGACGCGTGCGAAAACCTGCTCTTCCGTATCGGCATCTAGTCCACTGAGAATATCGTCGAAGATAAAAAATTCAGTGTCCAAATATAAAGCTCTTGCTAGAGACACTCGCTGCCTTTGCCCACCGCTCAAATTAATGCCGTTACTTCCCACTTTCGTCCTATCTCCTTCAGGCAGCATAGACAAGTCCGGCGCGAGCATTGCAGCTTCAAGGACGTCATTATATCGTAGTTTATTGAAGAGGGAGAAACCGACGATGTTGTCTTTGATAGAAGCATTCGATAGATATGGTGTCTGGTCGCAATAGCCAACTTTTTGAAGTGCGGTCTTGGCGTTCATTTTGACATGACCTTGTGAGGCGGGGACCTCACCCAAAAGAACTTTACACAAAGTTGATTTGCCCGATGCAACTGGACCGACTACCATAGTGAGCTTAGATGTTAGAACGTCGAGATTAACGTTCTTGAGACTCATCCTGCCAGTCTCCCATCCAAAGCTGCCATTGGAGATGCTGATCATTGAATGAGGCTTTTCCATCGCATCGCCATATCCAGAACCTCCGGTGCCAGAATTTGCTGTAGAGCTGTCCAGCTTTACAGAACGAAATTCAATCCTTGATTCCTCTATCAGAAATCTTTCAATTCTCTCCAAGCAAGTAAGAGCTGCCAGAAGATTCGGTGTGTTTTGGAAGAGGTAAGTCAGAGGATCAGCTAACAGAAGTAGGTAAGAGACAGATGTGAAGATTGTGGCAACATCGAGAGTCCTAGCCGTGACAGCAAATGTGATAACAGGGCATAGCGCTAGAGGAGCATATCCAAACGTAATGACAATGATATAGACCGTTCTGAACTTGGATGCAGTTTCAAGCTCATCCACTCGCATGCTCTGGATCAACCGTTCAACGGGAGCTGTGAGCCCAGAAATCTTCAGATGCTTCATGTTGGAGATTGCATTAGCGGTTAGACCCACTCTCTTCTGAATCTTGTCCATCCATGCTTTTTGCCTTCTTCTAGTAAACCTGTTGACAAAAGCTGCGCACGTAATGCAAACGAGGACGACGACCAGGGGCGCCACAAATGCTATTCCAAGCTGACGTTCGAGTAGCCAGCTTGCCAGAGCAACTTCGATCAAATTTGCCCAGAATTCGTGCAGATTCATAAATCCCAGTCTGATGCGCTCTACATCGGTGCTCATCAAAGTGAGAGCAGCTGAATCTCCAGCAGCGGAGAGTTTGACTTCCGTCGTCTTTCTATACACAGCTCCAGCAAGAGTTGCTCTGGACATGCACAATGTCCGTTCATGGGAGTACCAATAGATCGAGGTCGAGACAGCTATTCCAGAGTATATGAGAATCGCCGCACCAATTAAGCCATAACCAAGATTTTTCGATGATTTCTCCGCAGGCCGCTGTAGATATCCCAGCAGATTATTGATGAGAAATGGTTGACAGAATCGGAAACCAATCAGCGCAACTCTTGCAGGAATGGGAAGTAGCAGTGAGACTCCAAGCGTCTTTGCAAGACTCTGGACAAGACCAGACTTCTGCTGCTTGGAGTTTGCAGTCCCCAAATTGTGCATGAGCATTGTCTGCAACGCTTCTGTAGCCATTCGTTGGTCTAGAGGGGGGAGGTCTTTCAAAGTAAGAACTTTTGTATACCCTCTATGAAAAGTGTGATTAAGCCAGGTGTATGAAATTAGACCAAATATGCCCCTCGTCTCTTCTGGACTGTGTTGCTCACTATCCCACGCTATCCATTTCGATTTCAGCCGTGACTCCACGAGTATAAGAACAGCTTTCAAAGCAACTGAGTTTGTAAACACGCAGGAGAATGTAAAGTTGTTATGACTAGTCGAAGCAAGCCACAGTGTCCGCGTTTGTGCGACGTCAAACAGGAGGGTGAGTGATAGGTATAACTGCAGCAATATGGATGGTCGGACAGATCGTGAATGTTCTAAGAATGAGATTGCTACAATGCAAACAGCGGAAATCAATCCCGTCGTAGTCGAAGCTATGAATAAAGTTTGACGTTTGTCTGACTTGGTACTGAGAACTAATAGCGATAGCTCAAGAGCAGCATATATAATGGAAGCTGCCTGTAATTATGTCAGAGGCACTCAGTTGGCGCGAGGGTAAGTGGCATACTAGCTTGATGCTCCTTAGGATAGAGTTGTGCACAATAACCGGCTTTGGTATGAGAAGAGCAGCACGTGCCAAAGCCAAGCTAACAAAGATGGAGGATGGGACGACAGACAGAAAGATTCTCTCGAATCTAAGAGTAAAGTCGAAGTCACTCCGGCATCCATGAACAACTGGCCCGAAAGAGTCATCGTCAGGACATCCCAAGAAGTCCATAATACAAAGCCGGCCAAAAGTTCTCGAGTCGGAATGGACGAGAAGAGCTGTCAGTCACAAAGAAGATAGATCTGATAATATCTGCGTTCTCTCTCCTCCAGATTTCGAGCTGCTATTGAATTAGAAGAGTCTTTAGATAGGGTCTAAAAGCTGGCCCTGTGCTCTGCTGAGCGTAGCAGAAAGCATGATTTCGTTATGCCGCATGTTGGAGACTCTGCTGTCAGTGGAGATTCGAGTTCGAATATCTTGATTTGAAGACAAAATCTATCCAACATACCTAGTGGTTGGAGGCTACAAGGATGGAAATTTTACGCGCCTCAACTTGCAGGTCCGAGTCTTGGATACGTCTCAGCTGGCATGGGATAAGTCGGTTCTGTGTACGAAATCAAGTCTGCGGAGTTGATCATCTTCCGTTGGTTATTGTTAGCGTCTCGCTATTATCAGAACAGGAAGGTGGGTATTAGTGCCGGAAGTGTTCCCCGAAGAGACTAGAGTACCCCGAAAGATCCTACAAAATCCTCTGAACTAGATCTCTGCAAGAGAACAAGCTGGAGTGGTCTCACTTCTCTCGTAACAGGCCACCACTAAAATGAAGCCGGATCCGAAACTGTGCCTCAAAAACCCAACAAGCAGAAAGTATATCCCAGGTCTAGTATTGAAATATGACCCATCTTACATTTTTCATGAAAGAGCGTAAGCCGAAAGAAAAAGTCAGCTTATCTGACGCGCGCCAACTTGCATTTTCATTCAGATTACCATCAAATTACCTCTGAAAGAGTACAGGGATCACCCTTCTGTGAGATCAGATAACTTGGTAAGTGTCTCCGAAGTCGGACTCTAATAGCCGCATTATCACTAATATTATTGATGGCGTCTTCACGCGCCGAACTGAAAACTAACATGTGTAAAAGCACATTTGGCAATAAGCTTCGCTTGGCGAGGAGATAAAATTTAAGAAAAGCAAAGCGGAGGCGGAACGGCCCGGCACTTGCGCGAGCAACACGAATAGGGCAATTGCGTTACCAAACGTGGGTATCAGGTGTTATCTCAATACTACTTTACGGTTGCGATCACGGTGAGGCACAAGCGGCCCAGCCCGCATACTGCGCTCTTTTATTCCCTGACAGGCCATGCATGTTGGATCCGAAGAAACCTTCTCAGAATCAGCGAGCTCATGACCTCGAAGGCCCAGACGCGCCGCAACCTTGCATGCCCTTCTCCCGACAGCCGTATAAGGATGATAGGCCCACGGAAAGGGTTATTCCCGGTGGCGACATGACAGTTTTGGTAGATTTCTGATTCTGCTCGAGAAATAAGTTTTGATGAGTCTTGTGGGGTGTAACTGAACAGCTGCAACGAAGGCGCAATATATGTTTCATTCCTGAGCTGCAGTGACGCAACCATTCTCCAATATGAACCCCGGATCCCTTTGGTCCATATACCGAAGACGCCAATAGAAGGCAGTACATTAAGTATGGCTACAAATTCATACAACCATTTGTAGATTACCTATGCGGTGGTTATGTCCATGAATTTAGAGCGGAATCGAATTTGAAATCACGTGATATAATACCTCTCCATGCCAGCTCTTTACCACACTAGGTCTGAAAATCACGAATGCATTGCATACTAATCTCAATATAGAACGTGCGAACTTTGATGTTGAACCTGATAAGGTTCCGCACTAGCAATTTATGCAAGGCTGTTTGATGACTCGAAGTGTCCAGCTAAGGGGTTCTCGGTAAATTTTAGGTGGGCAACTCATTTCTTTATGAATCACATCTCCTCCTTCACCATCATATATACTCGGTCCGATCAACCACCCCAGAAGGCAAAGGACTGATAGCCTCTTCGACAGTCATATCAGGCTGCTTCCACGAATGAACCAATTTCCTAAACATGTTCTCCAGATCACTCAACAATTTCATAACCTTTTCCACCGTAATAAACCTCTCGTCAAAGTAAATCATCCACTCCATCTTCTCATGAAATAAGTCAACGTTGATCCCAAAAGGGTCATCGCAGCTGGCATACGAGCTTTTATATTTCATCCCCAACTTTCTACCAAGCAAGGAAAGATGATGCGGATTGATATTCATGTTCACTGAATGCTTCAATACATCTTTGAGCTGTGGCATCTCTCTGAGCTCTAACCATCCGAGGTGTTCGTGTGGCATCATTTCTCGTTGTGCTTGCTGCGAGTTCCGAAGAAGATCTTTAATTGTTTGATGAGGATCGATGTTAATTCTCACAGGAAGGAATAATGTTGTTGGTCCCACCAGGTCTTGAATTCCATCGACAGGTAGATTACGGCCCAGGCGATCGGAATAGAGGATAACATCTTGACAGCCCAATTGAGAGGCAATAACCAGGCAACCAGCTACTTCAACCATTGTTGGTAAAGTACATTCCACTCCCTGAAGGACCGGTATATCAGTCGTGATCGTTTTTTCAGTGATGTTGAAGAGGGGATGAGGGTCCGGGATTGAAATCAATGGCTTGGTAGCTGCACCAGCTAGATACGAACTCCAAAAGCTGGTTGCGGCTTCTTTATCAGTTTCTGTAATGTATTTAATGAATCTGTTCATCTTTGCTTGGCGGACGCTAACAACTTCTTCGAGGTAATGTTTTTCCATCTCTTCGAAGAGCATAGTCCGAGAAAAGGCGTCATATATCATATGATGAGCGGTCATGACGAAGAATCGTTCATCCCTAACCTTACAATCCACTATAGCAAGCCGTAACAGCCTGTCTCCGAATTTCATATAGTTTGACTGATCTTCTCGCGCGTATTGCTCGATATCGCTTGATTTATTCCAGATCATTGGCGAAGACTCTTTTATGACAACCTGAAGTATTTGAGACGAAGTACGAATCAGTCGTGTGCGAAGGGTCTGGTAGTGGAGAAAGAGAGAATTCCAAGCTCCTTTAAATCTCTCGACGTCTATCGACGGCGGTAGAGAATACACGGCTTGCGATTGCCAATGCCAAGGACCATAAACATCTTGATGGGCTTCAGGATACCCTGTGACATAGTGTAATTGCATCGTAGAGCAGGAATAGATATCTTCTATCTGCTCATCATCGACGCCACATTGAGAAACCGCTTGCTGACGGAGGTTCACAATATCATCATCCCGCAGCAGAGAGAAAGGTGCAATATCCACAGTACCGATATTTTCTCTGACCACCAAAGCCATAGCTCTCAAAGTTAGAACTTGGAAGACTTCAGCAACCGTGATAACTAGACCTTCACTCCGAGCCATTGATACTAAGCGCATAGCTAAAACACTACCTCCTCCGAGCTGGAAGAAGTTATCATCCACTCCAAATTGATCAGTTTCAAGAAGCTTCTTCCATAGATTGCAGAGCCTGCTCTCCATTTCAGTCGATGGAGGCTGAGAGCTTCTGACCACGGCAACGGGTTTCGGAGATTCGGTAGCGACCTTACTACTCCATTCCCTAATTCGTAACATATCGACCTCCTGCAACTGTTGCAAATCCGCAACTTTTGTCTCTGGTCCGCTGGTGGATATTCTTTGTAGGATGTTCGCCATGCATTGAAACATATGACGTACTTTCTCTTCAGAAAGAACTGCATGGTCAAAAGTCGCTCGAAAGTCTATGTTGCCATCGAGGAGCTCGCACTCCATCACGATAGCGAAGTCCATGACTGGGAACGAGTAGCTCCGACCTAGCAAAACTTGTCTTTCGCTTTGAGGATTATTTGCAGACTGAACGACTAGCAAACTACGAAATTTGCAAGCATTGACAGCATCATCACTTAAGCGTCTGATATTCTGAAGGCCAAACTGCGCAAAAGGAAGAATGTGCAGGTACTGACTCTGTATCATTTCAAGGAAACTTGCTACTGTTTGATCCGGTGTGAATCGTGCTCTAAATGGGATGGTCGTCACTGTCGGTCCTAGTATAGATTCAATGCGAGGAAGACGTCCCGTACGGCCATTTAACGTGACGCCGGTAATCACATCTGAGCTGTTCGAATAAAGGCCAACGAGAATGAACCACGCTGCTTGGATCATCGTCGCGGGCGTTACTGGTCCTCTCTTAGACAGTGAGATCCTATGTTCCAGCTCTCCGTCGCCATGAGAAGCGAGGTGATGATATACGCGGTTAGACCGCTGAACCTTTGGTATGTAGCTCGGATGGGGCAAGGCTGGAAATACGGGAGCAGGTGTACCAGCTAATTGATCTTGCCAGAACATTCTCGCTGAATCTTGATCCTGCTCCCTGATGTATTTTATGAAGCAGTTAAATTTTGGAATTGTCAATAACTCCGAGGAGTGTCCTAAGTATTCGTGTTCCACCAAAGAGATGACGTCCGATTCTGACCATCCGTCGACCAAGGCATGATGGATTGTCCATACCAAAAATTTTTCCTCGGCTTCTTCGTTGTGTATAACTGTTAGTCGCGACATTGGTTCTCCGAGATCTATCCTTCGTGATTTTTCTGCAGTCAGGTATGTGGCCAGGTTTTGGTCCATGACAGTCCAAATCAGCGGTTCGTCGATGATCACTTGCAACAATTCCGAATTGTAATCAACGAACCTTGTTCGTAAAAGTTGCGTATGTATTGCGACTGTCTGCCATGATGCCTTCAATCGATCGATATCCACAGATTCTGTTATTTGATACACAAATTGCAAAATGTAAGTTCCTGGGTCTTTCATTGACAGAGCCAAGAGTCCTTCGCTCATGGGCGAACAAGGATATATGTCCTCGATGGTGTGCTCACCAACACAGCATATTCTACTAGCTTCCCGACGGATGGATTGTACGTCCCATGTGTCATTCAACAGACTAAATGGAGGAACAGATGTTGTATCCTCCTCTCGGATAGTCAAGACCGGCGTGACACGTGCCATTTCGTGCAAGATTGGGAATCTGAAGACAATATCAAGGCTCAAATCTAAGCCGCTCAATCTAGCTGCAGCTACCAACTTGATGGCAACAACCGAGTCTCCTCCTAACGAGAAAAAATTGTCGTTGGGCTCAATCGTGGAAAGTGGGACTCGAAACACATCGGCCCAAAGCTTTTGAACCTTCAACTCGTCATGCGTTGCTGGGATATGCATCTTGGCAGATCCATTCAAGAGAACCGGAGTAGTGAACGCTGAAAGTTGCTTGGTTGACAGAGGCGCCACAATGCTGCCCAGCCGTTTCCGATCCTTCTTCCTGGACACCGTGAAAGGAACACAATTAAGAGGAATCCATATGGATGGAACAGCATAAACCGGTAATACCAGTCTCAGCACCGCCTTTATATCCGAAACCACGTCAGAAAATCGCTCTTGTTCTGACTTTGAAGTTCGCAAAATGGGATCACCATCCATCTCCCAATCTAAAACGCCGATAGGCTCGCAAGTGGTCAGAGACAGAAATGCCACTAGCTGCTTGCTTGTCAAACCCGAGAAAGCCACTGCTTCAACAACTACATGCTTGACTTCAATATCTCCCAGTTCAAGCAAGCACTCGTATAGCCTTTTCTCGACTTCTTCAAGCTCTAGCCGCTGTCCACGAATCTTGACTTGATTGTCGACCCTACCCATGTAGCAGACAGTTCCATCCTCGAGATACCTTGCCAAATCTCCCGTCCTGTAAAGCCGAGAGGGCTTCGGAGAAGCTCTATCTTGTAGCAACCATGCTGGGTTTTGGATGAATTGTGCCTCTGTTCTGGCCCTGTCGTTGAGATATCCTCTACCAACTCCTGGGCCTTCAATAACTAATTCTCCAACCTCACCAATCTCAACAAGTACATTGTAATTCTCTTGTTTCACGATCCAACCTCGAGCCCCAATAGGACGTCCAATCTCTCCAGGACCGGGGACGTGATGACTTGCGTCCGAAACGAAGCAGATTACACAACACTCGGTTGGCCCGTACACAAGAATCAGTCTCCACTTTGAAGCTAGGTGTTTGACTAAAGATTGCGGCGGACTTTCGCCACCGAGTATTAGTGTCGTCAAAGTCGGCAAGTCTCCGAAGACGAGGTTGCTGGCAAGCGAAGGAGTGAATTTTGCTGAAGTAACTTTCATCCTTTGCATGGCATCCATGATGGCATTGTTGCGTTCCCATTCTGAAGGGATGCATATCGTGCCTCCATGGACAAGGGTTGCGAAAATGTCCGTGATACATGCATCGAAGGCATACGACGCGAATTGGAAGACGCGTGAGGTGCAACCATAGCCTAAAGATTCCCCAACATAAGTAGAAGTAGTGGAGAGCTGGCGGTGTTCGATCACTACTCCTTTTGGTATTCCAGTACTTCCAGATGTGAAGATGATATATGCCGCGTTGCTAGGGGTAATTAACGATGAAGGATGACAACTCTCTAATTCGAGGAACCATGCAGAATCCACCACGGAAGCTTTGTGGACAAGAGTCTTGCAAATGTCCAAACAGTTTGCGGATGAAAGAGCAAGTCTCGCTTCCGTCTGTTGAACAATTGACTTTAGACGAGCGATTGGTTGAGACGGATCCAAGAGAAGGAAGAGCCCGCCTGCCTTAAGTACTGCTAGCAAGCTGACAATAGCCCACAATGACTTCTCAAAGCACAACGGAACCGTTATCTCAGATCCCACACCCTGCGTGACAAGGTAAGTTGCCAAGCGCGAAGAGAAATCATCCAGCTCGACATATGTGAGTTCTCCATCCCAAGAGCATACAGCTGGTGATTTGGGATGCTGGACCACTTGATTTTGGATGAGCAAATGAACGAGGGTCTCAACTGCCGGAAGGACATTTGGGTACCATTCTAATATCTTTTCAAGACCCCTGTAATCCGAACCTTCATCATTCAGGGCCATCGGTTCAGATTGCGATTCCTTTCACGATATTGTGTCGTCGATTGGCCGAAAATCGTCCAGGAATTCTTCAACGATAGGTTAGGATACTTGAACTGTAGACAGGTAACATAGCTAACGATGACCTTGACTTGCCAACTTAGAGGACAGATGTGATTTGTGTAACAAGTGTCAGCTTTGGATAATGCGGCACTCCTTGAAGCACTCCTGACAGTTGCAGCGTCAGAAAAGGATGGGGGGGTTGAGCTGAGCAACTAACCCCACCTTCCACTTCAAGTATTTGCCGATGCATCTCGGGAGGTCCCGCTTTAATTTATCTTCCCGCACTCGAATCCAAAGGCCAATCGCACCGTTGTTGTCGGAAGAGAAGGCGGATAGCAACTTTCCATGGGTCGCTGGAAACAGAATCGTGTCTGCAATCTGGTGGTGCGGGCAGTGCGGGTGGCAAGAAAAAGAAAATATGGACACGTGGGCCGCGGCGTCCGAGGCCCGCCGAGTACTCGCATTCCAATTCGAATTCAGCTAGTAATCTGTAATAGTTAATATACTCACTGTTGCAAGATAAGAGGACCACGTAATCTCTTTAAATCGAAATGAGTTGTGCTCGTTAGCTAATAAGTTTATGCGACGATCGCTAATATTTTTGTGATTATGGTCAAGAATAGGGGTAGCATCGCTAAATCCTCGAGGCCGTCAGTGCTGAAATTAAGCGAGGTGGCGAAAGGGGAGCATAGCACATGCCTAGATCTACCATACGCGTAATTCTCTTTGATCTCAATCTGGAACTGAGAACATCCATAGTACGAAGAACTCGAGCGAGGCGCTCTATCTTAGCGCAGCAAGTTTGGCCATTGTTTAATCATACAACGAGGTCTTGCTTCTTTAGGAAAGCCCCTCTCTACGGACAAATCGACAGGTGGAAGTCCCTTCACGAGTTCATGCCAAAGGATCCTGATTACACAACGTGGCGTTTTAGATTTTAGAGGAATGCCATCGGCTTCGGCGAGGTGATTCAACGCAAAAATCTCTCCGGACAACTATTCTGGACGGGAGGAATTCCTCTAGGAACATAGCCTGAGCAGACGCAGGTTGGAGATGTGACTTATCCCCTCCCTGGAACGGCACTACCTTACATCTTTTGTGAGGCTTATTGAAAGGCCGTCATGCATGGCGAGGCCTGGCAGACTCTGAAATGACTTGAGAACGCTCAATCATCGTCTCAGAAACGCTTCATAAGGTACAAGAGATCACCAATCACCGAGATGAAAGGTCGACATTCTAGAGGTCTGACTATCCCCGCTTTGACTCCTTTTACAATGAAAAATCGGGAGTCCCTTTCAGACCATTGAAAGGCAGGAAGAGACTCTTCCATGACGACAGGGCTCATCTTCGAAAATCGCTGCGGGGTAGGTATCACATCACGTGATGACCACCTATGCGGACTGATGAAACCCTGGCGGATTAGTCCGGGTCGTTAGCAGTCATGGATCTTTGAGCTTACAAGTGGTGATGATTAATTCTCTACAATCGTGATAAGCATATCTTCATTGGATTACCGAGACCAAGTATCACATGTTTGGGAGACGCCCCCTTTTGAATACGTGAATCACAAGGGCAAGATCACGTTAAATGCGACACAACATAAAGACTAGAACTAGTTGTACTTTGAGATGATAAGAAAGTACTTCACAGGTGGACATCTAGTCACTTATTTCCTTATCTTTCCCCCCCTTCGGCTCCGCCTTTTCCAAGTCCAATCCGTCACCCTTCTCCTGCACCTCCTTCTGTCTCCTCAAAATCTCCCAACTCCACGTCGGCAGCTCCTTCACCGAAACAGCTACCTCTTTATCCTTCCCTTTCCCCTGCTTCGAGCTTTCTGCAATACTCATTCCCTCCTCCTTCTCTGAGGCCGTCGGCAATTCACACAATACCGAAGCATCTAACTCACACTTACAAAGCGTATGATCTAGCTCCGGTCTCCTCGCCTCCGAATTCTGCAACTCGACCGGGATTTCCCCCCTCAGCTCATACATCCGGATCAACTGAAGTTGATGCAGTAACTGGCATTCAGGATCATGATCTAGCTCAAAAAACTGCGCCGACTGGCCGTGCAATTCTGCTTTTCCGCTAAAGGAGGATTCGCTGCCTTTCCATTCTCCGATACTCTCAGGCCGCTCAATGTTAGGGAGCACGACCCGCTTCTTGCGGAAAATGAACCAGATAATGACAGCAGCAACGATCAGAAACCCAACACTGGCTCCTGTTGATGCTCCAATCTTGATATCCTTGGTATCTCTTTCTCTCGGACGGAAGGGCGCAGTAATGTTGGTCGTTGTAACATTTGACGTGATTATCGGTTGGACGACGTAATACGGCAACCAGTTCATATCCGTCATGATAGACTGGACTAACTGCCCACCGGAAACATAAAAGACCGAAGCGGAATTGTCAGCGGTCAGATTTACTGATGTGGCAGCTGCGACGGGAGCATTGGGCGTGTCTGCCAGAGGCCAGATCGAAGGCTCTAGAAGGGGTTGAGCTTGCCAAGTCTGGCCTGCGTCTGTTGATCGGACCCATTGGAGTTGTCTCGTCATGTCCACGTAGAATAGCATCAACCACCCATTATAGATGATTGTTGAAAAGGTGGCATTTGTGGGGTTCCAGTTCGGCAAGCCGGTCACGGCCGGAGCTAGAGTTTGTAAGCGAGGTACGTGCAGCAATACTCGTTACGGCATACCTGCGACCCAAGTCTGCGTCTGGTTGATAGCAGTTGTTTGGGCGTCGATGAATGGTAGAATCTGTTCACCGTCAAGCTGGTATACAGTCTGTTGTGCTGTCGCTGTCGCGTTGGGACTCGGGATATACGTCGTGGCGAGAGCGGATCCATTCGCTGCCGTCAAATTACTGGTAAGAGCCCCATCTGCCCAAACCGTGAGGAAGCCTTCCGTGGTGTTGGCATAACTGAGCTGGCGGACGGAGCCATATATATCTTCGTAGGTCAGGCGATAACCCAAATCCGTGGAGAGTAGAGCTGCTGCTAATCCGGTTCCCTGCCGGACTGGAACTTTGACGTCGTAGGAGATGATATATCCTCCATAATTGACACAGTTACCGGAAGAATATGAGCATTTGAAAAATTGCTCCGCTAAGCTGCTGTTTGCAGTCTGGTAGAATATTGCTCCCTGGGTCTTGTGAGCACAAAACAGGAACTAAGGGAGAAAGATATATACATAGACGCTTGTGGAACTGCTGTACCCAACACACGCAATGGATGTCCCATTCTTTGGCTGGACCGTGGGTGTAAAAGATTTCATCAAACTGAATCCTTTCTCCGCGTACACATTGTATGCAAAAAGTCCCGTAACAGGATCCAAGGACACAACGGTAGGACCTTTGGTAGAGTAAAAGGCAGCAATAGTCTGAGCCTCCGAAAAAGACAATAAAAGGGATGCCGCCAACGCAAACAAGAATTGAACACCCATGGTGAACGGTAATCGAGAAATGAAAACTGATGTAAAATCAAACCTTCTGGATGAGTCCTTCCGGGGGTTATTGTATCTCGGAGTTGAGGTCCAGAATTCCCAGCTATGTAGGATAGTTGCTCAAAAGCAGACTCGATCCTGCCAATAGCTTCACAAGAAATGAATATTGCTCCACACATTTCCACCTTATCTTTTTAAAGGATTCACAGCCCCCACTATGTGTGACAGATATGGTAGAGATAATGTTCAACATCATTCGTAAGTTGTGAAAGCTGAAAAGACTTGAGTCAGTGATGGGTGCCGAACAACACTTTGAGATAGAAAATAGAAAACAAAAAGCCATGGCGCCTGAAAATGACCGGCCCGGGAGTTATTCCGAGAAGAACGGAGTTATTCCGAGAAGAACAATAGGTCGCGCTGAACATTTGCTGTAGGTGAACAGGGGCTTAGTCATTCCGTAAGCGGATGCGTGAATAATCGCATTGCAGGAGGTGGGACCGCATAGGAGCGGGAGTTTCCTGCACGTGCGCCTCATTGACTATGCTTCTATTGTGAGCGCGATAGCCGCCGACCTCGTTGCAATTGTCCACTCACCTCTCGCCACAGCCTAAGCCACAGTTTTGAATGTTATCTTTGGACCCCAATCCAATAGTCTCACTTTGAGCAAAATCGCACTCCTTCAACTTCCATGCAAGCTGTCAGATCGGCCACACGCCCGGCACCGAGGTAACCAACCAGAGCCCGTGGCGGGGCAATAGTAATCGGTAATGCTCCACCAGACCCAACAGGACAGTTCCGGTATGTGGTCCCATGCGCTGCAGAGTGTCAGCATTTGATAACGTAGATCAGGAGTACTAGTAAGCGTTACCAGATGTTATTGACGATTGCACACTGAGATAGACACAGTCAAAGCTATGACTAGTCTAGCTTCAGAACTTGAACAACATCGCAGGTGTTCTGATCGCAACAATGGCAAACAGCGTTGGCAGAACCTGTGACCTGGCACTGGCGAATCTCATTTACTCCTTTGCGTCGTTTACCCAATCCTCCAGCGACTTCTTCGGCAATGTCAAGCGATGCTACAATAGGAAGGAGAGTGACTAATACTCCGAGATACATCATGATGTTCGTGATGGTGGAATTTTGTGAAGTGTCTTTTGATGTTTCTGCATGTTTTGATACTTCCGCAAATTCTGATAGTACTTGAGTGATGTTCAGTTGACATTTTTAAGGATATCCAACGTATTTATATAGCTTTCTGAAATTATAACAAGCACGATACTGATCGTATTTGTCATTCTTGCATATAAATGAAGAGAAAGAATACAATTTCCCGGTCTGTACGTCGTGATTTTCTTCCAAAGATCGTACAAACATGTGAAGACAAACTGAATACTAGATGCCACACTAGTGGCAATCTCCACATCCAAGTCAAGTGAAGAAGATCATTTGTGATTTTGCGACGAATTCAAGATAGACGTGGATCTGTGCTCATGGTAAAGTCTACGAGGGTGGTGGCAATGCGACTCCTATATACCACTTTAGGATCCGTCAGAAACACTTCTAAATTTGTCCACAAACAAAATTGTCGGCCGACGATCACCTATGACCTGCATACCAAGATGCAAGCGTATCAAATTGCTTTCTCCCGAGCTCGTGCTGAGGTTATTCCCGGCAAGAACAACCAGAGAATCCAGGATAGGATTTAAGTCCGCCTCCTCATCCAATGACACCCAAGGCAACCCTCATGGATCTAGGAATTTGACCGAGTTCAGATCGCTGCGGATAAATTATCCGAACGTTACATAGCATTGAGGATCCATCCATCCGTCTTGGTGGTAACGCGTGCGCTTAGGATTCCTGACAACCGCGAGTTTCAAGGGTAAAGTGCCGAGAAATCAGTAATCAACTGAGGAGCGCGCTTCGATCCAAGCTTTGAGTGAGATCTCTTGGGTTTTGTGGGGAAGCAGGCAGTGCAATGGTGTTGTTGGCGTGGTCAAGGTTGAACCCAGTAGAGATCAGGGGTAATGAAGAAAGCAGCGAAAACTTCAAGAGCTAGAAATGGTGAAATGTGCGCGGTCGAAAGCGACGCACGTATATTGTGATCCTAGTATCTGCTCATAAAGGCGCATGTGAGAGCAATGAGGTTCTCTACAAATAGTGTTCCCCCTGAACGTGGAGGCATCGATCAGGGAGCGGTGTCGATTTGGTTTCTGGTTGGTTAGAATATCGTAGTGGACTTCAGAGAGCTGTATAGTGTCATGGCCTCTTTCTGTAAGAGAGCTTCATGGTGGACGGAATGTAGTATGTCAATTCAAGGACGGCATATGTAGTGACAGCTACAGCCATTCGAATCTATCACGTGACTGCAGATTTGCCTGCCTGCAATGGTCGCCTCGATGGCTCGGTGCGAAGGAGCATTTGACAAAGTCAAGACGCTATGTTTCGCACTGCACTCTCACCCGCATTGTGTTCAACATTCTCGAGATCCTTCTCTTTCAATGCTTCGAATTCTCTCTCAGCGCGCCACGAAAAATGACTTTCCCCTGCGAACAAAAGATCCAAGTCTTCGAGATGTCGATTCGCAGTTTCTAAAATGTCATCAGCACCTATATCCTAGTCCAAAGGAAGTACATACCAATATAAAAAAGATAGATCGGAATCAGCATAGCGAGATTGATGAGTGCGAAGAGTATGAAGACCCAGAACCCAATGGCATTAATCAAATACGGGACAATCTCATTGATAACCCCACCGGCAATCGAGAAAGCGACGGTGGCTAATGCGACGCCTTTGGCTCGGCTTGCGAGTGGAAAGATCTCGGTGGGGTATACCCAACTGCTCACATTAGCTTCAGAATAGGGAGGGAAGACCTCGACATACCATGTTGTCAACCAGGTACTTCCATACATGAAGGTATATAGGTAGAGGACCGCGGCAACTCCTCCTCCTAGACGATTGGCTTCAGTAGTCTGTCCGTTGGAAGATTTCGAGACGACTTCATGGGCTAGGATTCCTCCTACGCTTCACATAAACTTAGCGAGGTGTTTTTTTTTTTCATGCCGCGATCGTGACTCACATCAAAATGATTCCCATCAGAGTAGAACCAGCCAACATCAACTTCCTCCTTCCATACCTGTCGGCAAGATATATAGCTAGCGCCAAGCTTGCAGTATAACCAATGTAATTCCCACCAGCAAGCAAAGCTGGCTTATCACCACCATATCCTGCCAAGGTGAACATCTCAGGCGCATACGTGGCAATGAAGTCAATACCCGTCAATTTCTGCATGACCTGGACGCCAGCACCCAGAATCACTCTTCTCCTTGTATGAAGTCTATCCTTCGTGAACAACATCGATGTGAAGCTATGCGATGTACTCGATGCTTCAAGTCGAATCGCGTCCTCGATCTCAATCATCTCCTGCTCGATTTTGATGTCTGTAGGGTCAAGTCGGCATTGCATCAACACCTGTCGAGCGTCGTCGTGTTTCTCAATCTTGGTGAGATGTCGTGGTGATTCCGGGTAGAAAGGAATTGCAACGAGTAGGACGAGGAGGAAGAAAGCTTGGAATGCTAGTGGGAAACGCCATGCGAAGGGAGCACTTTGGGTCTTGAGACAACCATACTCCATCCAGTACACACTGTGTCCATCAACTTGATAATCTTATTAAAGAGGAATTGGAGCTTACATCGTAGAGCCAGTCAAGGCCAGAGTGAACTCGACAGCCACGAACGCACCTCTGAGGTTCGGGTCTGCTAGCTCAGAAGTCCAGATAGGAACAACGGTATTGAGATGGCCACACCCAATTCCTCCGATGATTCGTGCGAACGCCATCCAAGTGAAGTTTTGAGCTGAGGCCTGCAAAGCAGCTCCCAGTATGCCCCACAGACAGCCAAGCTCGATGGTCTTTAGTCGTCCAATACGGTCAGCGTAATGGCCAACACAGATTGCTCCTGCAAGACAGTGTTAACTCAGCTCAGGTAGGGCATGAGATTCCGCTCACCAATCGCAAATCCACCAAACCAAAGGCTTACCAAACCACCAATTGCTGCCGAATCACGGTCTGAACCCGACGCTGCACCCATCAATGTAAGATAGTCCTTGTTAGTGTTGACCAGACTCATAACACTAGCATCATATCCGAAGAACATGATAGCACATCCTGCCAAGGACAGAATGGCATACATCATTGGTTTGCCGGTAAGTTTCAAGCATCTTGTTGGCGAATATCCTCCTGGTATGTATTTGGAGAAACTTGATTCCTCTATCCATGCATGTTAGTCCCGTATTCTCTAACGTATTTATAGAGGATGCCTACTCTGATAGATGCTTAATGGAAATCTTTGTGGTGTTTCCAGATGCTCTGTATCGAATTTGGCATCTGCCATGATGGTAGAAGAGCTGTCTCTTGTTCTGCCGAGGCTTTGGGCTGTTGTGGTGAGAGTAGATTAAAGCTGGCTAGTGATGTTATATCTGTACAATACCAAGACATTGAAAAGTTTGAATTGATCTTCGAAAGAAGCTTATTCCCGTGAATAATCCGTCAAACCCCGATAGCATCGAAAGATTGAATGGTGGGATGTGTAACGCTGCTGGTCGAAGGTGGGGAGCGGGGTAGCGTGGGGCTGACTTGGGGACAAGAAAAGGGGGAAGTGATCGACATCAAATGGGGAAAGAGACTCGGGACAACGAACAGCGAGCACTTAAAGGAACACGGAAAATATTACGAGCCAGTTACATGCCGATGCTTGACAAGACTAGGGCTTAAGAACAGATGATACCAGAATAGCAGGAATGGAAATTTTAGATTTCTTCTGCTATGTAGAGTAACCGGTGTATTTCTGTCCCGAAAGATTTGACATAGAAAGGGAGAGAACTTCATCTACCCCAGGTCGCGAACAACAAAGAGGTCAGACCGAGCTTGAGGAAAGCAAAAGGCTCCTGACATGCCTGGCACTCGTCAGATAAAGATCAAGACCGTGTGATATTACAATCTGAAATATCTCTGATCAGTTTGGCCCAGAGACCAAACCGGCAGATCGGACTCTGCTAATGTGATCGATAATTCCTCTAACCCTTGATTTGTGCTCTCGGACATGTACGCCTTCTCTCCATCTTCTTAATTTATATATTGCATTGTGTTTCGAAGACTATCGTCATTCGTCGGAGGGCAGGTTTTCTCTGATGTTCCTGGAGCGTTGACAATAACAGGAATCAGGTTGGCAGTATTACATTTATCGCTTGGAATCTATTGTTGATAACTGCAAAAGTTGACTTCCGGAATTTTGGCACTGAGGCTCTCGCCACAGCGGTGCGTACAGAAGCAGAGGAAGTAGATTTAGGTCTGGCAGTGTCCCACTAGACTCGATGATATGTAGCTCAGGTTTTGTTACAGCATCGTGATCTCCACGATTGTCGTTTTATAGCTCTTGCTGTCCCTGCTGAACTAGATGCTTGTTCCTCACACCTTTTGCGGATAATCTTGCCGGGAGCTCATTGCAACTGGTATGTGGTCCGTAGCATTTGTTATGCATTGTCGCAGAATTGAAGATCGTGGAAACGGAGTCGAGGCATGCAACGGGTGAAGTGTTCTGTAAATGAGGCAAAGTCAGCGAGGTCTGCGAATCAATCATAGTAACTTGAGGCAATATCTTTTCCAGCAGCCTTTAATTGTCGCGTAACACAGAACTTATGTGGGCATTCAGAGTGTATCCAATCGATATGAATGCAACCTGCCGCTGCCTTGATGCTAGCTTTCCGTCGTTCCGCGGGATTCTCTATGCCAGCGTCAACTGTCTCTTCCGCCATATCGATACGCTGTCGTATTTGTAGTACCAGGCGCATTCCGAACGGTGCAAGAATGCAAGGCGCTTCGCCGATGCGCAAGATCGAAAAGGAAGAAAGGGTCGAGGGGTGACGGTGACGTTGCCAGGAGATCTCCACAACGCGCCATGAAAAGCTTCCTCCTTAATTTCGGTAACGTCTCAACCTCTCTCGACGACTCAAAAATTTCAATTCGAACCATTGAACATTGTGGGCATCGTACAGAGGACAAGTGTCTCGAAAAACAGTCCGATGAGCATCATATCTCCATACTGAGTACGGGATTGAAGTCAAACTCGCTGCACTTACTGGGTCTGGTATCGTGATTATCACCAGCAGAATCATTCGCTTGTTTGTTTGTATTGTAACGAGCCGCAGAATTGTTGGCCATGGGTATGCCATAGGTCTCGAGGAAATTTCATTCTCTCTGTTTCCTTCTACACTCCTTGTTGAACAGCTTCCTCTTTTCTCGCCGACTCTTCGTCAAACATCGGTCGCATATGTGTATAAGATGACAAGCAGATCAAAGAAACAAAGTCTATCTTGGTGCGCAAAAATAGCAACATGGATTCTTTTGACCAGCAAACCAAGATATCAGATGCCAATACTCCGTAGTCCGACCTTCTATGATTCGACCGTTTGGCTCAGCACACCACTGAAACGAGACCCGCGACCCCGCGAACCTCAGCTTTGGAAAGTTCGCCACCTCAAATCTGGGGAATCTCATGTCACGGCATTTTGGCCCTACCATTTCACGACCGACATCACGTTCTCCTGGGAGTTGACCTCTCACCTTTTTACATCCTGATTTAACGAGCTTTCAGAGCCCGCGCAAGGAAGGGAAAGCGAACTAGTAGAAACATTGGTGAAGCTTGAGCGCCAGCCTCGCACCAGCCATTGAAGCGCAAAGACAAAGCCAGAAGATAAGGTGAGACCCTCGACATTCGTCTTTTTCATCTTTGAGGCATGTGGCATTTGATTCGGGAGTGGATTAAGCCTCTCTATTGCCCTCATATCTGGCTAACAGGCCACCCCAGCGAGTCTTCCCTACCACGAGCCAGCATCCAAGAAGAGACAAACCACATCAGATCCTCTATCAACCATTCTTTGATTGATTCTCAGAATGTCTAGCACTCTGCCTATTGTTCTGGGTGTGTTCGTTCTCGTCATTTTCCTCATTGGAGTGGCATCTCTCATCAACATCGCAAGGAAGAAGGAAAGGAGTATCTCAGCGGTCTAACATCGTCTGATATTTCACCCAAAGAACGATTTCAGTGGCAGCCGGTCTGCCTCAGAATATTTGAGTAGTGTATCCACAGGTAGCCTCTGAGATATCACAACGAACTATCAATTATGTTGATGCTCATGTCAATACATCCAAGCGTGGTTCCACAACCAAGTCACGATACAGAGCACGCGACAGTTAGAGGAAGCACACGATCATTTACTTTCTTCGGAACTTGGGTCGTGGTTCATTCCATTACCCCTTCGAGTCCCCGAGGATCAAGTGCGCATTTACGTTGCCCCTTCATGATCAACGAGTTGATTGTTTCGTATGATTTGGAATCTGGAGGCTATTTCCTTGGGAGTCTCCGCCGGTACAATGATAAATCTCTTATGACATTCATTGGACTTGGGTGGACTTAGGTTGGGAGGAGCAGGGACGTTGTTTTTATGTTAGGTAGGGCTCTGGAGTTATCACAGAGAGCAGGCACAGGTCAGTTGGTTAGCATACCCAGGGAATTTCTTTCGCAACACGGACATATCAGAAATCAAAAGCAATCTCCTTTACTACAAGCGCGTCCTCATTAAGACGTCTCATATATCAAAATCTGTTTCACATCTATGTTAATCCCGACCCGATACTCAACATCTCAATTCATCACATTTCCCGCTTGACGTCCAACGTTCATGTTTATGATGGTTCTTAGAGTGGTCTTCCTGATCCTCACACTAGGTAAGAGAAGAGGAGGTTTGTATCCTACCCAGCAAGAAAAAGTCGCGACAAAAGAATGGTCGTAATTTAGAGCTTCTATTGGTGACGGAAAGCTGGAGAGAGCTAAACTCAGTTCGATTCACTCATTGGAAGAACTTCCAAGCGCACTATTCTTGCTCTCCGTCTAAGTGGCCGGAATTTTGGGAATAAAATACGAGATTTCATCACAGGCAATCCTAATTAAATAACTAGTACTATCCAAATAGCATCAACGATCTTAACGGCATTCCAAGTCTATGCGATCCTTAGTACCTTCAACTTCGTGACTCGAATCCAACTCTCGAAGTCCCAAACCTCCCTAAACACATTGAATTGGTAGATCAGAATATGCCAATCGGGAATTGTATGTGGATTCTCAGGACGAGCTCTCTTTTTGGGGTTGCTATGGCTAGCTGCCAAAGGACCAGGTTTTACATGGGCTCCAACAGTGACGCGAGAATTATCAACACGACGACAATCGAGATGGTTGCCGTTCCGACCCTTGGCGCAGATAACTTTCCTATGCCATCTAGTCCTACCTCATTCTCGGCAGATTGCTGGGATGCATCCTTAGCGCAGGGACAGTACGTTCATGGGCTGTCGCTTACTTCCTGTCCTAGCAAATTCTTCTTCAGCAATTTGTTAGCAACAGCTTCTTCATCAAGTAGTTGGTCATGGGAAACAACACGGTCACGGTTAGACAATACTGGATATAAACACCTCGGGCGGTCGTACGATGTAGGTGCTTCTGTCGGCTTGGCTGATTCATAGTGGCGTACGCTCCTGATATTTCTTTCGCAGACGGGGCCTTGGATGCTTGGCAGTATCTTTCCACGGTACCGATCGTCGGATACAACGACAATTGGACGATGTCCTGGCCACCCTCGCAGTTCTCCAACGAGACGGTGGTTGCGTACTGGGAAGCTGTTCAGATTGGATCCATGACCTTTGCTTATCCGGCTTTTGGATTGAATGCTTTGATCTTGCTTGTGACTGTTTTGGCAATGTGCTGTTATAGTTTTTGGAGCAGATGGCTGTCTTTTAACTATACCAATATGAAGAGTGTTGTATTGGCTACTGCTGCGGTTGGCACGGGGATTATGGACGGGGTTCAAGGTATCGAGAAGAAGATAGGGGCAGAGGTGGCTGAGCAGGGGGTCAGGAATGACGCACTTCGCGGTAAAAGTTGTTGTGGATTTCCCAAGAAGAGACCTGGGGAATTTGAAAATCCCCAGGAGCTGAATAAGAGGAGAGGAGAGGTAAAGGTCAAATTGAGTCAATTAACTCTGGGAAATGGGACGGGAGACTCGGTAGGCTATGCCTTGCTCTCTTCTAATGTTGAAAACTCCCATCTTCGGGAAACGAAAAGAAGTAAAAGGTCTTTAAGCCAATGGTACTGCGGTGAGTGGGCAGCGACAAATAATCAAGGATACTTATTCTTCAGTCGACAAGCTCAAATATCAATGCTCGATGAATTGATGCAATGTATATTTATATCCGAAGCTCACGCGGCTACAGGTCACCAAACAGTCTTCGTTGCATGTCGCAGAGTGTATTCAGGTGTATTGTTGGATATCGCAAAGTGCGTTAGACAGCAACTAGTCCCAAGCATTCCACACCTTTCGTGCCGTCTTTAGAGATCCTAAAAAGGATAGTAATAAAAGGCTAGATAAGTTTATTGCATATCGCATCGCGTATTATTGCAGGTCGCAAAATGCACTATTACATATTACAAAGTATCCTGTTGCTTTTTGCAAGGAGTCCTATTACATGTCGAACAGTGTATTGCTGCATTTGATGAGACCGGCCCAAACTTCCCTCGGTCGTTACCATCGGCACGGAGACTATCCTCCAAAGAATTAAGAGGGGAAAGCATGATGAGGAAGTAGAGACATTATCGTGTGTCGCAAGTGTACTACTATATGAGACTGGTCCCGACTTCTCTCAGTCTCTGCCTGGGCAGTACCCAAGATTCTTAAAGTAATGCTAGTGAAAGAAAGGTATAGTTAGGGGCCAGAGATTATGTTGCACATCGTAACAGGGCCACCTCGAACCTCTTCCTGATCCGAGTCCTATACCAAACCCAAAAAGAACTAAAAGGGGAGGGAAGGCATGATGATAAGAGCATCATCATGCCTAGTATAAGACTTGTTGCACGTGGCAAGAGGTCATCCACACTAGACGGATACGATCCAAGGTTCTAGCGTTTTTATACATTGAGTACGTGCTACGCTACTCTAAAACGAGGATCTGTTGCGCATCACTCAGAGGATCGAAAGTCGAAACAGGCAGTTGACTATAAAAGGGAATATTATTACATATCGCAAGGTCTCCAGAGCTAAGACCAACCAATCTAACTAATCCCACATTCCACTTTTCTCTATACTCTAAGCACTGTCTAGTTTGCATATAGGTGCTAAGAAAGGAAAGAAAGCATGACGAGATTGTAAATATTCTGGTGCATATCGCAAGAGGTCACCTACGCCAGACGATATAGTCTGAAGTACCAATCTTTTTATGTCTTGGTGTGAGTACTAACTATACTTGTAAATTCTGTTGCACATCGCTCAAGAATTAAAAGCCGAAACAAGTAACTATAACTATAACTATAGAAGAAAACATCATTGCAGATCGCAACGCGTTTGGGGTCCGTCTCTAAAACCAGACGTCAGCTATACGAAACCGGTCTCAACTATCGGTAGCTTCAACTATTTCAAAGTTAGGTACCGCCCCGCATTTGCATAAAGATGCTAGGGAAGGAAAGGAAAGCATGACGATGAAGAAAGATTAGGTTGCACATCGCAAGGACTTTAGGACTCAGACGGCAACTATGCGAGTCCGATCCCAACCATTCTGAAACTAACCACCTCACGCAGTTATGACGAAAGAGTAAGGATCCTGTTAGACATCGCACCAGAAAAAAAAGAAAAAGAAGTTCTTTGTCGGGCAAGTCCCGGGAGAGAAAAGAGAAGGAAAACAGGAAGCAGCTGTGTTCTCACTCGGGAACTAAAGCCATAGCCAAAGCCAAAGTAATACTAGGCAGAATATAGTAGTATACAATAAGTTTGACTAGGAGTTTTGCAATTCTTCATCCTCGATTATGCTATGCTATGCTGTGCTGTGCTGTGCTATCAAGTAGCTACAGCTACAGACAGGTGGTGGTATTCTACTCACCAATGCAAGAAGAGGAGAAGGGAGCCACCCAAAAACCCCAGGTCCAAGCCCAAGTCCATGGAAAAGCAACGCCTGCAAAATGTATGTGTGTATATGCAAACTCCTTACCCAAAACCGAATCCAAACCCCGAAACCAAACCCAAATCACCGCCCACGCTATCATTTCATCCGTTATGCATTTCTGTCCGTAATTCATCTTCAAGTCTTGAGGTCCTCGGTCCTGGGTATCAATCATATCTCCATGCTCAACTCGTCGAGGAGCACCTATGCCAGAATCCCACTTCCAGTCCCGATACCCCATTTAAACCTCCTCAATGTGCCCGTACTTGACCTCGCAACTTCATGTCCACAAGATCCACTATCAACGAGTGTAGAGCCATTCAATCCCGCCATAGCCTCCTGTCTTCCAACTTCCCGTCCAATGACGAACCCAGCTCCGAAAACAAGAGCGACGACACCAGCAGACATTACCCAGAACAGGCTCGTAGGCGAGAGTAAAGATTCCTCCACTGATTCAACTTGCACCCGCTTCTTCTTCGATGCTCGGATTTTCTCCGTTGTTGTAGCACGTGCCGGATTTGCTTTGCGCTTGCCTTTCTCTGCTACTTCTTGTGAGGAGATCGAAGGACTGCTGCGAGCTCGTGTTGAGGGAGTGAGTGGCCGGGAGGTATTTGCTGCTGCAGGGTTCGGAGCCATTAATTCGGATTCTGGTACGAAACGCAATCCTATAGGTTCATTGGACGTCATTGTGTTTCCCTCATTTCTCTTTGGTAGACCTCTAGCTGCTGCTGCACCTATGGAAAGGAGTGTGGTGAGAGAAGCCCGTAGGGCAGCGTCGTGATCTGCTTGGTTGTTGTATGAGGAATGTTGGCGTGCGGGTCGAGGGGAGTTGGATTGTCTCGAGTGTGCGTGCGGAGGGAAATAAGAACCGCCTTGTCGAGGGGGGTGAGAGAAGGCGTTTGGTTGGGGCGTGAAGTCAGGTCCAGCGTCTGTTCGTCTACCAAGGGCGGTGGCATTCTCGTCGTCGTCATCTGAGTCTGATCCAGCATCGTATTCCACTCGAGGTAGACTGGTAGCAGGTGCGATATGCTCGTTCGAGCTGGTCATGACTCGGTCCTCGTCGCTTTCACTCTCCTCGTACTCTTCCTGGCTGCTGCTCGTCTGACGTGCTTCCAAGCCAATGTGAGATGGTCCTGCTACCCTCCTTCGCCTTCTCGAGTTGGGATCATGTTGTACTCGTAGACCGGTAGTCACAATCTCGTCGCCGATCGAGGAAAGAGAGGATGAGGATGGTTGTGAAGCTATCTCGACCCAGGATTCTGTTCCATCAGCGTGAACGTGATCGACGTCCCAACAGAACATACCGTCATTGCGCAGCCGTGGGGGAATTCCTGAACGTGCCATATCTGTATTTCTCGGAGACCTGCTCTGTGATAAGTATTCGCTATCGTGCCGCGGTAGATTGGTCGGACGAGGCATCTTGATATTGATATTGAAGTCGAAGGTGGGGCCAAGCGGTGAGACAGGAATGATCGAAGACGACGGCGGGTACTGAGACCGTGTAATGGATGCGAATACCGTCGTGTCAGCTACTGGGTCTACCTGCGATGCACTCTGCCAAGTCGCAGGCTGACCGCTCCTTTGTAGGCGTTGTTGTCTTGAAGTTGAGGTGCTGGGACCCGTGGCCGCAATCAAGGAAATATCTGGGCGCTGGGACGACTCTGGTGCGGGTGGGATGGGCGTGGGAGATTAAGGTTATCCGAGAGCGCGATCAGCTCAGAATGTAAAGAATGGCTCGAGGCGTGCGTTAGAAGATGCTGAAGTCGGAAAGAAAAAGAAGGAAATGGTCAGATGCAAACGCAGACGTGCGGAGCGGAGGCAGAAGTGAAGAATTGTTGAATAGCCAGGGTGAGTGCGACTGACTCCCTACATACTCTACATACTCGTGCTCAGCCCCGTGGGCTGCGAACCTCGCTGTCTCAGTTGGGCGCCGCGTGCCGTTTTCGGGGGTATCTGGGTTCCCTGTTCGGGGCATGAGGGCGTGCGGGCGTTGGCGTGGCTGCGTGAGGGGGATGTGCAGCGGGTAAAGAGATAGGCCGATAAGCCTGTGACGGTGAGCGTGTGCGTGTCGACCAGGGAAATCATGGCAATCATGAGTTGGTTTCAGGTTTCATCCGTGTTGAGTTCTGTATACGTTCTGTATACTATTTTAGATGATTCCTGTCTCTCTTGCTGTCGTCTAGATGTCCCTATACGAAGTGCACTTGGATAGGCTACTTGCCCTTTGGGAGAATGAGAACAGAACTCAGCTACTTCCATCTCTCGGGGTCTTCTGAGTTCTCATCGCTATTGTATCACGCTGATGTTCTTGATGGCGGAGGGCTTCCAAATCAGCAAGATGATCGTCAGTCATGCTTCATGATTGGTTGATCGCCTTGTGACCAGCCCCCTTGCAGCGGCTCCCAGCGCAATAGGGCCAGCTGTTCACTGTCACGTGGAGGCATGTCATTGAGTGCCTCTTTTCATCTTATCTCAGCTCATCTCATCAGTACGAATTGGTCCGTTCTTACATCAACATGTTCCAAACACGCCTCAATATGCCCCACCAGGGCGGCCAACAAGCCATGGCAGCATCCGCCTCTCTGATTTGTCCTCATTACCTTTCTCTTTCCTCGCCATCTCTCCGGCAAAGCTCTCCTTGGTCGACTCCTTTTCATTCTCAACTTTCTCATCCCTCATACTTTTCATCCGTTCCGATTCCCAGTGATGCAAATTGTTTAAGGGCCTGTTGAAACCCCATCCCTTCGCTCCTCCCTTCGAAGCTCTTTCGACCTCCAGCTTCTCAATCCGGACCCATATCCGTCCGAGATTAGTTCTCGCCCCATTCACTTCCCACCACACTCTTCCATCCCCTTCCTCCCCATCTCTACCATAAGGCCTCAGCACGTCCTCGACATCGTCCCAAAGCTCTATCACGCGGCTATTCGCGTCCCTGATAGATTGGTATAACCCAAGTTTCCTACTCTGTCGAGGCCCCCACAACTCCTGCGCATCTTCCACAACTTGATAAACATACTCTCTCGCCACCGCGGGCGCAATCCGACTGAAGCCAGAAGCTGAAGCTGGCTCTTCTTCCTCATTATTCACTTCTTGAGCTGGTCTTCTGAGTGGCCGCGATGCTGTAGGTGCACTCTTCCTCGCGACCACTATGCCCAGGTTTGGTTTTGGCTTGGAATCAGGAATATCGTTTGCTGAGAACCTCGTCGTTGTTCGTTTCTTGGTTACTCTTCCTTGGTGTGAGGACATGGTGAGCGAGGTTGGTTATGAATTTATGAAGTAAGAGAATTGAGATATGCTCTGAGGCGAAGTGCGAGTGCTCTGTGGTTGGTGGTTTCTTTGGCAACATGATTGAATTGGCTTGACTTCCCGCGTTTGTCGTCCGTGCTCACGTGGGCTTGAAGATCACTGCCGTTGTTGGCGAGGATCGTTGTCTGCTGGAGATAATTATCTATTTGGAAAACAGCAAGATGGAGATATTGGAGCTGGTAACTTTTTAGTATGTCGCGGTATAGAGTTATTATTATGGTTAGTTGATGTTCGTGGAGTCACGTGCCAACCTTCATAGATTGACCCCAAGAACCAGACCAAGTGCTAGGTTCCGTGGCAAGTCTTTAAAAGTATACATGACTTCTCTAGCAATTATCTATCCTTTTGCAAAGATCAGTATCTATTGGAAAAGAAAAATGAAGTAGAGTCTGAGGTTTGTGCGACTTCAACATGAGCTCCTTTGCCTAACTACGATGTCGGTATAAGTCGAGAAGAAATCCGGAAGATCTTGAACAAAACATCGAAGCGGTGGGGAGAGCTTCGGAGTTAACTCCACCAGATCATCCGGATTTGAGAGAAAAGTTGAACAATTGGGGTGTGCTATTGAAAGACTGATATAAACGAAGTGGAGCGATTGAAGATCTGAATGGGGCATTCGAGGTACTGCAACGCTACTAGTTTGACTGTAGCAGACGACCCCGGTCGAGCAAGAAAGTTAGCGGACTTGGTTGCGATGTTAGGACGAACATTTGAAGGCAGAAGACCAAGGCACACGTTCGGGGCTCTCACTGAGGCAATATTTGAAAATTTTAATCTTGATGGACTAGGGTTTAAGGTATCCAGGCTTTCGTAACAGAGCTAAAACTAAAGAATAATCAACGAGATGCTCCGGGAAATGGTTGCTCGAGGTGTGGCGTACTAGAGCATGTGATGGTTTACATGGGTAGTCGATCGTTATTAGCTCTTCGATGTTCTAGATAGTAAAGCCCCTGCCTCAAATACAGAAGCGAAGTCAAACCCCCTCATTCAGCTTTCAACCTTGTTACTCAAATCACCAACTCTTCCCATGTCTCAACTCGCATCGAGAAAGCAGGTAGCAGGTTCAAACTTGTCTACGCACCTTGACAATTAGCTACACTCGACAACTTTGGACTTTTCACCCCTCCAATAAAACTCAACTGCAAAAAAAGAATTCAAGGGACTTGAACTGTGCCCGGCGTTTTATTGGTAGAAGCTGCTAATCCAAATATTCCCTCAATTCAACACCCAGTAACTAGAGAGTGGAGATATGCCTCCTTTAAGAATTGAGAAAGAACATCCACCTAATCCAGTGCCACGCTGGCATCCAAAGCCAAGCAGAACAAGAAACATACTGAATCTGACAGATGTCGGTTCCGCTTGGGAGAGACTCTTGAGAGGTCCATGAATACTCTATATGATGATTGTATTATTTGGCGTGTCATTAAGTCACTAATTTCAACGCACTCGGATCTGGGACTGAGTAGAAAAGCTTGAATGGGGCGGAGAATGTGATATCTGAAGATGTCCGTAAATCTCCCATATCACTTACTAAAAAATTTCGAATAACGAAAGAGAAAGCGCAAATTAAAGGCTCTGCGAATTTTCGTTAATCTGATGACGAGTAACAGACATATTATTTGCCACTGCTTACTATCTAGAAATGCGCAGCGCATTGCATGAACACATATAGCACACCATTTTGCTACTGAGGTAGAGTAAAAATAATGTAAGTCGTAATTAGACTGCTATTTGAACTACTAATAGTTACGATCCTCTACGAAGCAAAGCAGTTTTTAGATTTCACTATTTCACATTCATAGCAAAGCAAATTGAAGTAAAGGACGATCTATTTTGCAAGGCGATAAAGCAGCAAGTCCAAATGCAAGCAGGGTATACTCACCTATGGTACAGGTTGTGCGAGACTACCGCACCGCAACTGATTAAGGAGACAATAAGAACTTTTCCCATCCAGCAAAGACAATTGATCCCTCGTGCCCACATGAAGCTCGATCCACTCCAAGATATCCATAGATATAAGGAGATTCATTTCGACTTCGGTATGTCAAGAGCCCACAGGTAGCGGTCAATGTATCCCAACGCCCCACAAATGCATCAAAAAGCCAAAGCAAGTCCGTAGACAAGCATGCCACAAGCCAGCATCCCACTGTGATATGTCTCAAGCCCACAAGTTTGATCTCAAAGCCCACGGCTCCTAAGAAGGAGTATAGTCAAGAGCCCACAACCCACAAAGCCAACAAGCCCACAAGTCAACACTCAGCTATGAAAGCTGTGTGCGGCAGTGTTGACGGTCATCATGCATGCAGCTTCTTCATGCCAAGACTTAAAAAGTCTGCTTCTTGCCCTTGAAGTCTCCGAAGCCACCGCGGTTTGTGCTGCCTCCGCGACCACCTCGAGCTCCCCCACGGCCACCACGGTCACCAAAGCCTCCTCGGCCACCTCGTCCACCGCCACGACCTCCAAAGCCACCACCACGTCCGCCTCCTCGTCCACCACCGAATCCACCACCTCGGCCACCACCCTCGGTGCGCTCGGGTCTTGGTTGTGCGTAGTCAAGTCTAATAGGACGGCCAGCGATCTCTTGTCCCATCATGGCCTCGAAAGCGGTTTTGGCATCATCGATAGAGGTGAAGGTAACATAGCCGAACCCCTTTGGATTACCAGTCTCTCTGTAGATGTATTAATACAACTCAAAAAGTTGAAGATGGGGTATACTCACTGGTCAGTTGGCAGTCTGACATTTACGACAGTACCATGGCTACCAAAGGCCTCACCAACAGCATTCTCATCAGCATCGAAAGAAAGGTTACCAACGAAGAGAGTGTCAGATGGCTCGTTCTTCTGATCGCCGAATTGCTTGGCACGATCCTGTGCGCGCTCGCGGGGAGCATCGTTGCTTCGTGGGGTGGAGAAATCAACGTTGGCCTCACGACCGTCGATCAATGCGCCCTTCTTGGCATTGAGAGCAGCAGTGGCCGAAGCTGAGCTGGTGAACTCGACGTAACCAAAGCCCTTGGATCTGCCAGTGGCCTTATCACTGATGACGCGGGCACCAGAGATCTCGCCAAACTCCTCAAACTCACGGTACAGCCACTCATCATCGACATTCCAGCTGAGATTGCCAACGAATAGGTTCTTTGAGCCATTGTCCTCGGCAGTCTCGGTCTTGGCCTTCTTTGCGGCAGCGACTGGCTCCTCCTCAGCCTTGCGCTTGTTGTTGGGAGCTTTCTCCTCCTCCTCATCGCTATCTTCGGAGTCGTCCTCCTCTTCGTCGCTGGAGTCGGAAGAAGCAGAGTCGTCATCATCATTCTCAGAATCCGAGGTCTCCTGCCATCATTAGTAATTGTAATCTTGTTGAAGCGCGTAACTCACGGCAGCTTTGGCGATAGCCTTAGCAGCTCCATTGGCTACGGCCTTGCCAGTCTCAACGGCCTTCTTGGCGGCATGCTTTGCGACAACAATAGGCTTGACCTCTTCCTCGGAATCATCCTCAGAGTCGTCACTATCATCGCTGTCGGAAGCGGCAGCAGGCTTTTCGGACTCGTCAGAACCGGAATCTTCAGAGTCATCTTCCGATGAATCGGAGGAGTCAGAGGAGTCGGAAGAGGAATCTACCTCTTGCTTCTTGACACCGTTGGTCTTGCCATTTGCCTTGCCGTTGGCGACGGGCTTCTTAACCTCGACTTCCTCGTCAGAGGACTCGGCGCTATCATCAGAGTCTACATCGGAATCGGACTCGTCAGAAGATGGGGTGGCAACTTTAACGACTGGCTTTGATGCCTTCTTGCCATTCGCCTTGGTTGCGACCTCCTTTGCGATCGCCTTTGACTTGGCATTGGGAGTCTGGGAGGGTTTAGTGACCGATGCATTCTTGACCTTAGAGAGAGGTTTGACTTCGGACTTGGCCTTGCTGGCCGACTTGATCTCCTTGCTCTTTGCCATTATGACTGTTTGTATGAATGTAGATGAGTATAGTGGAGGATTGATGAAGCTTCGAAGATGCTTCGAAGGAAATGTGGATGAAGGAGGAGGTTGGAAATGAATGAAGAAAAAAGTTCGAGGCGGTGGAGCGCAAGCTCTTATCAAGAATTTTTTTGTTCTCGCTTATCAGAGTGGGGGAGCTAGGGTCTTAGCGCTTCAGAGATGGTTTGTCGCCTGAGGCTGAAAGGAACGTGACATGCCGACCAAAGCTTTAAGAACAGCAACAATTTGGTGAGGGAGGGGAAAAAGCTACGACCCAGCTCTCAATTCCTCTCCGACGGTCTCAAAAGAACTCGATTGCCTTCAGAATCCGTCGTCATGGCACCAACTCCCGAATCTGCAGCTTTCCTGGCAAAGAAGCCAACCGTTCCTCCTACCTTCGACGGCGTCGACTACGATGATACTCCGCGATTGAAGCAAGCGCAAGATGCAATCATCCGGGAACAATGGGTGAAAAGCATGATGGCAAGATTGGTCCGGGAAGAATTGGGGAAGTGCTATTACAAAGAGGGCGTCAACCATTTGGAGAAGTGCGGAGCTCTACGAGGTAAGCCGCGATTATAGCTTCTAACTCTCGCTGAGGAATACCAGAGGACCTGAAACTCTTGATTTGATGCTGCTGCGTGTGTTTGCGTCTGGGGCTGTCGGGCTGGACTAAAGGCTAATTCATGATTTAATGTAGAACGATACTTTGAGCTACTGAAGGAGTCGAAGGTCAAGGGCTATCTCTTTGAGCAACAAAACTACATTCCAAAGTCATAGATAAGAATTGGAGAGCTTTGAAAATAGGATCTGGGAGTCTGGGAAATGCTGCAATGCTCGAGCTTTGAGCTTGCTGGATGGAGAGTTGCATTCATGCGAGGGAATCAATACGGCCAATATCCAACCACAAGATCCATGATTGGGGCCTAGCAGTGCTTCAATTGATGTCAGCTGTATAACACAAACACTGTACGATCGTCGCTGTTCTCTATCCTGTTGCATTCGTGATCCTGTTCCATGATCCTGTTCCGAGGTACACTTCTTGATATTCGCTGCTATAACGCCTGTTTCGGCTACCGTACAGCTACCAAAAAATATCTCGAAGCTCAATGCACCATTCTCCAGCACTTCACTTTCCAACTCCGCAATGATCTGCTCACGGTGTCTGCGTCGAGCATCAGCTCTCCGCAGCTCTCCTTCAATTGCCCGCGCATTCTCCTCCGCCAATACGTCTTTGTCTCCAGCAGCAGCGACTCCCTCTTCTTCTCGAACCGCCGGACCACCAGCAGCCACATCAACAGGCATCGCGCAACCATTCTCTAATCCCTTAACACCAGCTCCAAACGATGTCTCTATTGGCTTTGGATTACGGCCGAAGTCCAAAGTCACATTGCCTGTCTCTATGTCTCCAGCCGGAACAGTATTAAAAGGAATAAATTACTTGAAGGGGAGAGATGATCCTGTGGCTCTGGCTGAGGAGGAATATCCTGAATGGTTATGGAGGTGTTTAGATGTGAAGAACAAAGATGATGGCGAGGATGGGGCTGTAGGCGACGAATTCTGTGAGTCTCTCTTTCATCTTCCACCATAAGCTTACCCACCCTATATACTTTTCCTTGCGCTTTGCTAAACTCTCCTGATAGCCAAATCCAAGAAGCTCCGTCGAAAAGCAGCGAAACGTCAACGAAAACTAGAAGCCGCTCGTCTCGCATCGGGAGACCTAAGCGCGCTCGAACCAAAGATTCCCCTTACACAACAGTCGATTGATCTACCAGCAAACGAGGAAGGAACCATTAGAGGAGCGGTGGAGGCTGGAGAGAAGAGAGAGGAATTACGGGAGGCTATGAGGAGGGAAAGACGGTCCAAGATCAAGGAGAGCAATTTCTTGAAGGGCATGTAGGTTGGATGTGTCTTATGGCCATGACTAGATTTGGGAACGAGTCCATCAAACGCTGGGAGTACTGGCTGTATGATATGGTTCAGGGTATGAAAAGCCTTGTAGAGATGCTAAGGCATACCCATTATGTAAAGGGCACATAGATGTCAATATTGTATTATAGACTGCTTGCAAATCAATGCAGGCCGTTAAGACTCTTCTGTCCTAACGTATCGTACAAGGACCCTAGTGAGATGAGGCACCATTTTTTCAGTAGATGATATAACATCCCTTACTCATTCTCCTCGCCTTCTCCAATCGAGGACTTCTTTAGCTGCACCTCCTGTTTTAACTTCCTGATACTGTCTTCCATACGACGTTGAAGAATGGGATTTTTCTGTGTAGAAAGATCATACTGAGCCCGGCGAATCTTGGCTTCAAACTCTGCGATATCCTCCTTGATACCCTCAATCTGGGCCAACCGAGCCTTCTCGTCCTCGTCAATTTCAGGGGCACCCACATCTCCATCGTTGTCCCCGTCATCGTCATCAAACGATTCGTCTCCGCTATCTTCTTCTGGTTCAGCTGCAGGTGCAATTGATGGGGTCCCTGCGATGTCAGGAGTAGGTGCTTCGAGATCCTCCTCGAAAGCCGCCTGCAAATCCCTCTCAAGTTGATCATCGTCAGGCATATCCTCTTCATGACCATTGATGGGCCGATGATTGAAATATCCTTGGTCTTGATCATCATCCTCTCCTTCGGCATCTTCGTCCTCGTCATGGCCATACCCTGGAGTGCTTTCTGCATCGAATTGGCTAGCACGTCTATCCTCAGCATCCGGATCAATAATTTCGTAGCTTGTACTTTCTGCCTTTGCATCTGCAGCTAATAGTCTCTGGACTTCTTCCTCAACACGCTCAATGGTTGACTTATGCAAGCGCTTTCTGAATCGAAGTTTCCGAGCGAAGTGCATTGGTGGAGTCAGTCCATGAGGATATTGATGTGTCTCACGATCCACTTCATCTGGTAAAGGGATTGTCCTCGCATCCTCTTCACTCTGCACTGAGGCGAACACCCAAAACATCTGGCAGACATCGGCACTCTTCCACCATCCTCTCCTATCCCAACTCTTCATAGTCTCAGTAACAGAGGGCAAATCGACGAGGGTAGCCGCGTAGATATGTCCTCGTATGGTAATCGCTCCACGACGTCCATGCAAATCAAAGAACTTCATCGAGATATCTACGCCGCCTGCAGACCGTGGTATACCGATCTTCTTATCCTCGATCGCCTTTCGCAAATAGTCGCAATCATCGCCTGGCAGCAGTCGTAATATAAATTGCTCTTCAATGACTGGATCGATCTCGCGATCACTTGCTTCAGAATCATACCCAGTGCCAGGATCCCGTGGCGGTGGTTTTCCTTTGACTTTCGCCTTGAGAACTACAGGTGTAATAGGCGTCTTCAAAGCTGCAGCTGGCGTCTTCGGCCCACCACCTATGCTCAACTTGATTTTTTTCGCCGTAGGCTGCTGAACGCTGATGGTTCCCCCATCATCTTCAACCTCTGTATCACTTTCTTCTTTGATGCGCTTCCTGCTATCGATGACTTTAGCGCTTGGTTTCTGTGTCCTACCTGCCTTCGTCTTCTTGGGCTTTGACTGGTCGACGGGAGCAGGAGTCGAAGGAGTAGACTTGTTCGTAAGCTTCAACCTTGGTTTCGATCCTCCTGGTGTCGTTGTGGCAGGTGTGGTAATAGAAGGCGTAGTCTGGGATGGAGCTTTTGGGACACCTGTGTTCAGGTTCAACTTGAGCTTGAGGCCACTCATCGTGGCGATATTGATGGCGCGCACGGACTAAGAAAGAGTGGGGATTTGTATCGCCGTATCGTATCGAATTCTATCGTGATAGCTAGCAACGCAAGTCGTTGTCGAAAGTTGATGTGGAATGCTTGGAGATTGTGGGGATGCGGCTGAATGTTATCTAAATTCGATACGGGAGACGCTAAGAACCGCTAATGCACTTTGCTACATGTAATTGCAAGGCTTTGCGACAGCTCATTCACTACTTCACCAAAAGCTTTTGCTTGACAAACATCTACAGCAGCAAATCTTCATGATATTCTGGCCATGAAGCTTTCTAAGTCACTCAGTCTCCGACCTTGAGTTGACAATTCAAAATGACAACTCCACAATCTCTTCACCATTCCCTATTGCGACCATGTATCCTCCACATCTTGCGTGCAGCGGGCTATCACTCGACACGTCCCTCTGTGCTTGATACCCTCACGGATCTTGCGGCTCGATACATATTATTGCTTGCGCAAACCACAGCGAGCCATGCTGCGTTGAACCACACAGACCCGGAGCTTGCTTTAGAGATTTCGATTTCAGATGTCAGGATGGCCATGCAGGATTGCGGTGCGCTGGCGCCGGAAAAGATCATGGAAGAGCAAAAATTCGATGGGCAAGAAGATCTACGAGGTATCGAGGGCTTCCTTTCCTGGGTTATGGGTCCTGGAAATCGTGAGATCAGAAGAATTGCGCTCGAGGGAGGTGAAGGTGCAAAGGAAGACTATTTGACAGGTGGGTTAATCTTGTGAGCTTGGCAAGCACATGCTGATCAATCATAGCTCTCAAAAAGAAGCACAGCACTGGAGACGAAGAAACACGGTATAATGGGACTGTTCTGGGAAAACCGGCGGAACCACGAGCTGTGAAGGTCGAAGGCAGTGACATTGCAAGCCTGAAAGAGTGGGCGGAAAAGCTCAAGAACCCCCCAGGGCCGATATCAGTCCACACCTCCTCGTCAAGGCGCCAGTCTTCTGCTCTGAGCTCATTAGGGGACGAGGTGATGTTAGACATGGACTTTTAAGGGCATATTCCTGCATTGCGACGGCGTTTGGGTTGGTATGTAATTGTAACCATTCGGAATACCCTCAAAAAGATATATGGAGTCTCAATCTCTCAGATCGTTATTTTCAACCATGTCCATCTTCTTGCTTGCTCAGACTGCACCAATTCCCTCGTTTTCGGTTCTGTTTCCTGCTCCACCATCAACGTTCGCTCCACCCTGTCTTGCAGTCTGGATTCCTTCCCTAGCTTTCTGCTGCTCTACCTTCTGTCTGTCAAGATCACTTGTCAAACTCCCCTGCTCTCCCCATCCAGCGTCCTTCTTATTGAATTGTGCGTCCATCACTTCTCCTTCTCCAGCTGCACGCATCTGCTCTCCTTCCAGATCTTCGTTCTGCGGTCCGACTTTGGATCCCGGCATGGTTACATTGCTGTCATCTGCATTGTCTTGAGGATGTTGACCATGTCCGGCTGCTGTCGTAGAGCCCACTGACATTTCTGGCGTTGCCGTAGAGGAAGAGTCCGTGTCATTTGGGCCAAATGTTGTGCCAGCTCCTCGTGCTGAGTTGAGGGAGGATTGGTCTTTGGAGGCAGACATTGTAACTGAGATTCGTTTTGAAGCTGAAATGTTATGGGACTTTGTATGGGATTTGATGAATGAATTTGATATCAAGCTGAAGTTTTGCACGACTCCAATCCATGGCACATGGACTTCAGATCAGTAGTTTCCCCCACTAGACAGTGACGTCGATGGATTTGGTTACGTGCACCCCTTCGCGTCGCTAAATTCAATATTCAGCCTTGCGCAGCCCCAGCCAAGACAACAACGTTTCAGCATCACGACCAGATCTATATCCTTAAATATCAGTACACAAACACTAGGAACCTCATCTATCTTATTGAGAAACCATCGGCCTACACGCGATAGACCTTTTGCTTCCTGGACTCCATGGTTCGTCAGAGACAGTGCTTCGTCTCATCCCACCAAACCCTGGACTCGGCATGATCATTAGTTAATTTCTATCAAATGCCTTTCCCATTCACGCTCCCCACGACATCTTCCTTCTCTTTCTCTGCTTTTTTCGTCAGTGATTCCCATCCTTCGCTACCTCTTTCAGCAAGCACATATCGAGGAGTTTTGAGAGACACCTTGAAGAAACACAAGCGTCTACCTCCATCCGAGCAGTCTTCACATCTCGCTGCTGTTCTTCTGAGCTTGAACAATTATATACCGTACCTTCTTGCCGTGGATGATGGGCTTGGTAATAAGCCTGTTGCAGGTGAAGAGGTAGACATTGTACTCAAGTCAACACCTACATCAGAATGGAGACCGACGTTATCAGAGGCTGCTGTGCCAGGTCGAGAGATGGCTCGACTTAAGATTCAGTCCTTGGAATATGAGACTTACTTTGTTCTTTTAACTCTCGCATATACCTACATACTCCTCTCACGAGTCTCGCTTCATCCGCTCTACTCCTCAGCAACAGCATCGCCCACAGCTGAGCAGCGAACGTTGGCCATCACCACCGCGACGAAGCAGCTGCTACAAGCAGCTTCAATACATGACTACTTGTCGACCCGTTCTGATCAATTGTCGTCTGCTCCACCTTGTATCGATATCGCCAAATCGACTTTTAAGGCGCTCACATCTCTTGCTCTGGCTGAAGCCACCCTTCTAGCCGTGCTGAAGGATGACCCATACCCGGCAGCTGTTGCTCAAGACCGCAACAAGAACGACAAGGAATGGATGATCAAAGCACCGGAGATTCCCAAAGTTCGAGCCCATCTCTTTGCTCGTCTGTGCCTTGCAGCCGCTGAGCATGCTGCAAATACGTTGTCACTATTGCATACCAGCTCCGGAGCCACGAAGGGAAAGATAGATGGAGATTTATTGAAGTACGTCGAGGATCTGAGAAGGACTAGTAGGGGAAAGGCATGTCGGTTCTTTGGCATAGATGCTGAGTTGGGAGGACAGACTGGTACTGGAATCGCATGGTTGAAGGCTGGCATGCATGAACTCGGCTTGGCTTCGAAAGAAGATGGCAAGAAGGGATTGAGTTTTGGCCGGCTGAAGAAAGGCTGGGATGAGAAGAGGGAAGACAAGCGTGTTGAGAAAGGATCTCACTGGGGCGCTGATGCAGGCAAGTTGGAAGAAGGAAGAGTTCTTGAAATGCTTGAGAAGAAATGGGCAAAGGTGAACGATACGGTGAGTCCTTCATCCTCCTTGAGCCTAAAATGCTGACGTTGAGCATAGATTAACACACAAGCAATTCCCCCAATCGGACCTCTAATGGCTTCGATGCCATCTGGCAGGGAGATGCACAGTGTCAAACCCTTCACACCGCCAGTACTTGATGTATCAATCTTGGAAAGCATGCGAGCTCCGCCAGACCAAGCAGATAATTATGGAAGCGATGCAAGTTCCGATGAAGATGCCGAAGAGCAAGCACCTGCGGGAGCGTTTCCCGGCACGAAAGGCGATTACTCTGGTAGCGGTAGCTATTATTGATCAATTCCATACCAAAGCCTATGCTATTGCTCAACTCATATAGGACTGCCAGTGCGTTCCTGTCCACGCATAGATATTTTGAAAGCTGAATAATTTAATGAGGCTCTTGCTGAGTTGAGATGAAACAAGGTTAGAGGTCTGGATGACAGCGAAGTACACTTGATCAACCTATATATCTACTTTAGTCAACTCAAGCTCGCGTGGATCGTGTATCTTTTTGCTCACGCAGTTCGTTCCTGAATGCACTATGCAATTAATTGTCCAATGGAAACAGCTTAATCGATGTGTTGTCGACAGTGTCAGCGCAGAGAGAGAGAGCTTAGGTACCGTGAATCCACGTATCACTTAGGTGTACAAACTCTAGCGCCTCATAAACTTTTGTTGCACGTCGCACCAGCGGAACAACGGAGGTTGACGCCAAAAGGCCGATTTTACGCTCTCATTTTCCACATTTGTCATTTCCACCAGCACCACTATCCCAATACCTTATTCCAGCGATCAAAAGTTTCCTAGTAGTATCTAGAAGCTCTCTCTTTCACGGCTTAGGTTAGAGAGTTGTGGTTGATGATTAATCGTTGATCTTGTGGTCAAATCGTCGATTTTTATGAGGCTTCTACTATATAAATCCACTAGAAAAGTGTCGAAGGTGAGTGTCTGGTCAATTTCCCCTTTTCGCATCACGTGATCTATGAGAAGCTCGAGGCGTCTGGGCCGGGGTAGCAAGGCCATGGCTTAAGTATCGCTAGCACCCAGCTTTGGTGTCTAAATTATCTTTTGTTTCTTCTCCGGCCTCTTTGCAAGTCCGCCATTGACGATAGATAGTGGCAGCCCCGTAGATATGTACGATAATACTGCAAGAAGTCTCGTCTGGCCATTCGCTTTATGTCCTATCCTGGGTATGATCAAATCCAAACCCAATAATCCCCAGTCAACGGGTCCCAGGTCCAGTACTAGCTCCAGTAACAGGAGACTAGAACATTCAGTCATCCTTCCTAACACAGTGCTCGGTCTACTAGATTCCGCTCACCACCACTGCCATTGTATTTGCCAATGTATGAGAGCATGGGATTGAGCTAGGTGATGATGCTTATGGGTATATTGGAACTAGTGCTTGCTCCTGTTCCGTGCTTGTTTTGGAGGGTTGGGGATAGATTATTGGGAGGAGTGGGTTTGCGAGGAGGTTTTGAATGTGGCTCGAATGTATGTTTGTAATGCAGCGATGAAATATTGATTAATATGTGATATGCTGAACTTGTATAGCTTCGAACGATTACATTGGTCACGATGTGAAAAGGCAGAAATGACATTGTCTCGAATGCATTGTCCTAAAGTTCCAACTTACTCGGTATTGTACAACTTATGCTCATCTATGTTGGGCTTGCTTATGTTAGTCTCTGTCTTCTCTTCCCTGGTACCCATTTCCGACTCAATTTTGGCCTGTTCCTCCATGTCGTTGTCGTCAATGGTATCCTCCTCTATCACTAAATGGTTCTCCCAGTCTTCAGTTGAATTTCTGGTCAGGTCCGTGTCCACTTCCAGCCCTTCTTTCTCTTGGACTTCGATGCTGTCTTCATCAGCTGCCTCTTCAACCTTCCTAGCACCCGACGTGTCAAACTGAGGACTCCTCAACAGAGCATGATCAGGCAAAATAGCTCTTGATGGCTCTCCGAGTTCTTTCCAAATCCCATATTCCTGGATCGCTCGCCGCAGATACTGGTACGCTTGGTCCGGGCTCTTTAGATACTCGATAGTCGTCAAGTCGATAAATCCTTGTTTGGATAGCATTGGCATATTGGGTTTGAAGCTGATCGATTGTCGGATTCTCCTCTCTACTGCAGACGTATGCTCTTCCCCCGAATCCTGGCTTGTTGGAGTCTTAATTCGGACATTGAGTGTGTGGGATATCTGGTTGTCGGAAAAGTAGAGACTTAGTTCCAGATCAGCAACGTCCTTCGAGCTACCGGTTGTATCGCCTCGCAAAGTTTTCTTCCCTGTTGTTCAAATATTAGCGCATTCGATCAACATTAAAGTGTAGACTAACATGAATTTGAATCTGAGTTGTAGCCTTGAACATCTAGGAAAGCGGAGTACGTTTCCGGTCTGAGATATCCAGTATGTTTGGGATCAAGATGGCCGAAGATAGTACTCATCAAAGCAACGAAGATTAGCGTCGGCGTCCCATCAGTTTCGAAGAGTGGTTCCCAGGTCGTTGGTCGCGGATATAGAGATACGCTGCTATCGATTTGTTCCATCTCTTTCCGGACTGATTTGGGTGGAGAAGGTGGCAGATTGTTCACTAGATTCTGTGACAGTGGAAAAGGAGCATCGTTGGCTCTGTTGCGGTGGTCCTTGGTTTTATCGTCCAGACCTCCAGTCATCACAGAGCCTGAACGTCCTCGAGTTGCCTTGGAGTCCTCGCCCTTATCAACAGCACTTTTCTTATTCTTCTTGTCCATTTTCTCCAGTGGCGCTTTCATGATGTTCCATAGAGCTCCCCAATTCGCGGTTGGTATCTCTGACACCCTCACGGTCTGTCGAGTGTTAACGGTGGAGTTTCGACGTGGAGGCAATTCTGAAGCAGGACGTGAGAATCCAGATTGTGCAGGTACCACAAATCCAGATAGCTTAAGAACTGTGGTTGAATGCGACTCGCTGTGTGGTCTCAGAAATTGGTTGATCACGAAGCAGTTGGCACAAAGATGATAGTTGGGACAGGTATGACAAGCGACGCGAGCACGGTCGGTGGGGATCTTCTCACTGCAGCCATTGCAGGAGTACAATTCTTGAGGCTTCTCATCTCCCATTTTCACTGCAAATCAAGCGAATTCGAATAAAAAGAGAAGTAGAAGCTGCAGAAGATCAGAGATGCAAAAAGAAGGTAAACAACCTTCCGTATCTGTTTCCAATCACATGTCGATCATGCTCTGTAGTCCTTCACGGTGCTTGACCAGAATGTGAGAGGTCAGCACACGGTGCAGCCATCTTGGCTATGGTCAATGCGATGCATCAAGATCGTGCGTTTGCAGCAAACGCTTTGATAAACAGACCCTAGAGGCGAGGGGATGTTGAACTTAGCGCGAACTTTGACCACGATCGCCGATCGACTGTTTGAAGAGGTAGAATGCTATAATTGGAAAAGAAGGGTACGGGGAAGTTTTCAGAGACTCTGGAATTTGCGTGCCATAATAGAGAGGTCGAATGAAATTGTGAAGGAAGGAAAAGATGAAGTGAAAAGAGGAAATGTTTAAAGTAGGGTCCAAAGCTAGTCTCACGTGCTACTTGACCAATCATCTCGTGTCAATCAGATGATCCTCTCGATTTCAACATCACCTCATCACTTCGAATACTATTAACAGACGACTCCCTGATGAGCATCCTCTTGAAACGTTTGAAGCATGCAGTCAACAGAGGACAGACACGAAGCTTTCATGCAAGTATGTCTTCAAACCTAAGACAGAGATCTGTCGTCTCTTCGTTCATCTGCACGGGCCCGAACTCTCCATCCGGATTCACTTTTGCTCTCTTCAAACGTAGTCAAGATGTGTCTACGTATCGGTGAGTACCCGAAACCAAGATCTGCTCATACTTGAGTCTCTCATTGTTTGGATTACGGTCTCAAATCGTCTTTGCACATTGCTGATCACATGATACAGTGGCAAATGGGCAGTCTGCTCCGGCTCTATCGACAAGACTGACTTGAGTCCTGCAGCAGCAGCGAAGCGAGAGATATTGGAAGAGACGCAACTCTCAGACTCCGATATTTCGCTTCTTCGAAGAGGCAAGCCATTCAGTCTCACAGATGAAGCTCTCCAGACGGAATGGACTATTCATCCATTCGCATGGCAACTAAAAGAGGGCGCCAAGGAGATCAAATTTGACTGGGAGCACACCGAATACAGATTTGTCAAGCCTGAAGATCTGGAAAACTACGACCATGTGCCGCAACTGGAAATTGGTCTCGAAAGAGTGGTTGTGAGCCCAAAGACGGAGAAAGCGTTAGCAATCCTCAGGGATGATCATGAAAGCGGGGCGCAGGCTCTGGCCTTGAAAGCTTTAAACCTCTTGCTACAAGCTGCTAGAAGTGAAGAGGTTGCAGTTATTGAGTCAACTGAGGAGTACTGGAAGCAATTGCGATGGATAGCTTGGCATCTTGCAAAGAATGGAAGGCCAAGTATGGCTTCCGCGATCGAATCAGTTGTTTTCAAAGCTTTGGATGATGTTGAGAAGCACCTCGCGACGACTGGATCTGAAAACATCAACGCGATTCCGCTCACTCAACTCAAAAGCGTTGTGGATTCTGTTATTACATCGAATCTCGGGACAGGACAGACTAACCTTGAGCCTATCGCAAGGTATTTCACAGACCTCGCTATTTCGCACACAAAGATCCTAAGGAATGAGGAATCGCTATCGAAAATCAAGATAGTTACTCTGTCCGCATCAGGGACAGTCAGAGCAGGGCTGGAGCGTGCGATAGCGCAGCTTACACACCTAGACATGGAAGTCAACCTCACTGTCTTGGAGTCACGGCCCAATTTCGAGGGAGTTAGTTTTGTACGTGGCCTTCTGAATAGCTTCGACAGCCACCATGTCTTGCCGAAGCTTGACGTCGAGATCGTCTCAGATGCCAGTGCTGCGACAGCTGTCAAAGACGCACATTTCGTTATTTTCGGAGGCGACAAGGTCATCCCAAACGGCGACGTCAGCAACAAAATCGGGACCTTCACTCTGGCAGCGATGGCCAAAACCGTGAATCCAGCCTGCAAGGTTATCGCAATGTTCGAGACCAACAAGATCACTGGGTCTGGCTTCGAATCCGAATACCTCACCGTCGAAGACAACGATCCAAAGGAGATAACGAATGCATGGCCGACATCATTAAGAACAAATTTGGAAGACCTGAGAGTATTTGGGGCTAGGGTGAAAGTAAAGAACGAGTATTTCGAATGGGTGCCAGCAAAATCCATCGACCAACACATCACAGAGAGGGGTCTTTGGAGCGTGGATGATATCGCAAAATTTGCGGCAGAGATTGAGGAGCGTGAGAAGAGGCTTTTCGAAGATCTATAATGAGGCACAAAAAAAAGTATATCTACCAAAATATCAAAAGCTCTTCGCTTTCACAACCCTAATCACTATCTTGGTCAAACTTTTGTTGCACATCGCACTTTTGCGGACATCCTTAAATCCAGTATTTCGCTCACTAGTTAGTTACCCTTTTTAAAAAAGAGAAGGAAATCAGTTATTTAAAAGAAAGGGCGCTCCGAGACTTGTTCTTGATAGAGGAACGTGTTCCCAAAAAACTGCGATGTGCAACAACTCTCAGAAGTTCACACGTCAGAGTGAGAGTGAGCACGTGAGCGATGCTATTCCTAGGTGCTGGCCTAAAATTTCTCCCTAACACCAACCGAGTTCGTCCCAGCACCATAGAGTCTTAGAGTCCTAGGTCTAATCTCAACAGCAGGAGGTTTATACTCTTACTCATCTTCCTCTCCCTCCATCTCAGGCTCAACCATCGCTTTCTTTCCTCCATGTTTCAATTTTTTCTTCAGACGAAGTGTCGGGTCTATTCCTTCCTTCCTCAGCCTCAAGCTTGGCGAGCAACTCGGCAATCTGCTCTTCAGATAGGTTCGAAATATCGTCCATAGCTAGTTCGTATAGTGTACTTGATCTAGATATGGGTGTCTTAGATGAGAAAGAGGTGTGTGGTAGCTTGGTGTTGGTGTTATTGTTAAGGTCGCCACGATGAGATGATGCTTCTGATGTAAGATAGTAGTTCGCGTCTAGAGAGTTTGGGAGGTTAGAAATGGGAAGGGGAAGAGAAATAGGGCAAGGTGGATGAATGTTTGATTGAAATCGGTACGAGAGCAGGAGGCCCATTTAGTGGGATGCTTGTGGGGTATGTATGATAATTTACGGGTTCCTATTGTGATTGATGTGCTCAATTTAAGTGCAGAATTTTGAGAACAGATGGTTTTTCTAATCTGCTACGTATCTGGGCATTTTCGTGATTGAATCAAGCTTTTTTCATTCTTTATTCGGATGTATATAAAATAGAAATGTTTTATTCAGTTCATAATAAATGCAGCAATTCTCATTTACTTCAGAAATTACTCATGCTTGTCATCGTAAATTCGGTTCAATTCTTAAATGTTGATCTGCTATTCATTTTCGAGATTCATTGCCTAGACCTACTTATTGTGTGATCCGACTATGAACGGCGAGATTATTATTCCTTACAAACACAATTCATCCTTTATTTCCCGGCGCCGAGTCTTATTTCTAGGTCTTTCAAAAAGAGTGGAAGAGAATAGACAAAGAAGTTAACACTATCTTACTCCGCCATACTAGATCGAATGAATACGGAGTACGTGATTCTTACCCCACATTTCCGAATTCTTGGTAAGCTGACCTCACTCTACGCTTTTACGACAACCTTTCTCTCAATAACTCCCGACACAACCTTCCGTGTTTCAAGAGGAGGAGAAACGATCTACAAAAAACTTCAATTGATTTATCAGAAACACCCAACGGCTCCCACCCGACACCATGGTTCCTCAACTTCCTCCCCGATCAAGTTCACGCTCTGGCTCAGGAACCCCGCATTGCATCGCGTTGCGACGACACCATCCCACAGTGGGGCCGAACTCCAACAGCTGCAGCTTCACAGCAGCCCACTGACAGAAAAACGCCATCTCCATCCCCAATGATGCGAGCATGTTCAATTCTCTATATAGACCCAGGTCGGCCTTCCTAATCCTAGCTGCAAGTATCCTGCTATACATCCTCTTCAATCCCGCAACCAAGATGTCGAGTATCAAAAACGTTGCTGTAATTGGTGTATGTACGCCCCACCTTCCCTCCTCCCCTCTCAACCTTTCCAATTCAATCAATCAGAGAACAAGATGAGCAATTGAACTGAAAATTGATGCTTGGAAAATAGGGAAGCGGTAATCTCGGCCCCTCAGTAATCCAGGCCCTCCTCGACTCTGGCTTCACCGTCACAGCCCTAACCCGCGCCTCATCAACTTCCCTCTTCCCTCCCTCTGTCCAAGTCCGTAAAGTCGACTACTCCTCCCCCTCCTCCATCGCCGCCGCGCTCACCGGCCAAGATGCCGTGGTCTCCACCATTGCCACGCTCGCGCTCACGCAGCAAGCAAGCATCATCGAAGAAGCCGTCAAGGCGGGCGTGAAACGCTTCATACCCAGTGAGTTTGGATTGAATACGCAGAAGGTGACGGGCGGGGCGAAGAAGATCCTTGGCGCGAAGATACAGTTGCAGGAGCAGCTAGCCAAGGCCGCGGAGGAGAACAAAGGGTTCTCGTGGACAGGCGTTAGTACGGGGTTGTTTTTCGATTGGGTACGTGTCTTCTCTTCCTTCATCTTCCCACTCACTCCTCACTCTCTTATTCTTCTTTCTCTCTCTCTGTCTCTCCCCTCTTATTTTGCATAGGAGAAAAAAATGCTGACGAATGAACGAATTGAACAGGGCTTGAAAGTAGGCAGTCTAGGATTCAACTTAAAGGATAAAACCGCCACGATCTTCGACTCGGGCAACGAGCCCTTCACCGGCACCAACCTACCCTTCATCGGGCAGGCGATCGCCGGCATCCTCTCCCACCCTTCCGAAACCGCTAACAAGTACCTCGACGTCGCCTCCTTCGTCACCACCCAAAACGCCCTCCTCTCCCTCCTCGAAAAAGAATCCGGGGAGAAGTGGAAAGTGGAGAAGAAAGATACGGGGGAGATTCAGAAGTTGGCGGATGAGAAGTTGGCAAGGGGGGATTATAGCAGTTTTGGGGACTATTTGAAGGTTTATTTGTTTAGGGATGGGGAGGGACAGAGTCCGAAGGAAGGGGAGTTGGCGAATGGGGTGTTGGGATTGGGGAAGGAGGATTTGAAGGAGACGGTTAAGAAAGCGTTGGCGTAAGAGGGAAGAGGGGTTGTGAATGAATGAATTGAATGATTGTATGGATGAGCTCTGTGCTGTGAATCGGAGTCGAGTGAATGGTCTGCTCCGTGTCATGTCCAGAAATATAGTGTGCCTTGGAAGTCCAGTCAGCACCTCACTCCTTTCTGCATCGAATCCCAAATCTGAAGATAACGCCACTGAGATCCTGATCTATATTTCATCTTATCATAAAAAAGTAGAACGCCCAACAACCAAACGCCAAATCATGCCTTCCGTGGGTATATATAAAACAACATCCCTCCTCCCTCCCTCACCTCCATCAAACCTTCCTACCACCCACCCCTCATAACCTCAACACAAACTGACTCCCAAAACTCGACACAGCCTCCAATCCCACCTCGCCGCCTCCGCAATCTGATCCGCATTCAAAATCCCCACTCCCACCTCAACCAACTGTCCCCAAACCCTTGTTCGCCTCCCCGCCGGCCAAGAAGGCGTATCCCAGTACCGACTCATCAACCCCAGTTTCCTGGCCATCTCAACCTGCTCCCTTACTACTTCCAGCCTACTCTTTGACAACCCACCACTAAGAGAAATCCTTCTAAATAGGTGAGCAAGAGAAGTGCTAGCGTAATACGAGTTCGAACGATTGTACTCCGGCCCTAGAGAGTGGAGCGGCGCGTCGAAAAATACATCCCGGTATGTATTATTAGCGAAGCTAGAGTTGAGGATAGCAGAAAAGGGAGTAGAGCCGGTCCCGACGTGGATTATGGGCCCGGGAACAACAGCGGTGCCATTCCAGTGGGTGAGCCAGCCTTTCTCGCGGAAGGGTTGCAGTTGTTGCTGTACGGCTTCCAGAGTCGAGTAGCCTTCTGTCTTTAAATCGGTCATGAGCACGATGGGTCGTGTGGGCTCGGTGTCCCATATCCCGTTGATGGTGGTGGTGCTGTTTGTGAGGGCGTTGTTTTGGTTTTGGTTTGTGAGAATGGAGAGAAGGGGGGAGAGATAGAGGGTGCGGAAGGTGCGGTTGGGGCGTAGGGAGGAAGTTTTGTGCCCGACGTAGAGCTCGCCGTTGATGAGATGGCAGTCTGCTTCTACGCCTGTTACTCCCAAGGATAGGGCTTCGAAAAGCGGGACGGGACGCCAGTAGTCGTTATGTGAGTGTATGGGCTTTGGTAAGATGTCTTTGCTGAAGTTTGGGAGCCAGGCTGGAGGAGCTGGCGTCACTGTCCCAGGCTCGACCCACGAGGCAGCAATCTTCGTTAACCCATTGTCGGGAAGCTTTGGTGGAGACAGGACTCGAATGAGGTCGAGGAGAAGGGAGTGATATATTCTGTCTTAGAATTAGCTATGGATAAGTTGAGAGTGGAAGGCTGTTTTTGTACATCACAGTGATGGCAGCGAGGACCAGTGTAGCAGTGAGGATATACAACAGATGTCGGACGATCTTCGGCCATGGTGATTCCTCCAATTTATTGTGACGATCGAGCGATCTTCGCAATAACGAGAAAATGTTTTTCTGTAAGACCTTTCGCCGAGATATCTTAGGGGGAGTCGGAAGACCTTCCTCAATCTCAAACACTGAGACAAGAGCACTCGGCTTCATCTTGTCTGAGATCTCGTGCTCCATAGCTTGACTAGTGTAGGGAAAGAATTCAGTAAAATAAAACAAGACAGTCTTCAAAAGAAGTAGGAAAGAGGGTATTCAGAACCCTTGAATCACAAAACCTCAGCATAAACGAAGCATTCACACACGGTCCATTCCCCCAAAACGTGGGGACAAGAAACTGTCTTATGGCACCGGGCCTCACTTGAGCCCTTCGTCCCGCCGCCAGCTGACATTGTCAAATATATTAGCTTCTAGAAGCATTGTCCTTTCGTGGCGCAAAATGCGTGCTCTCGCGGCGTATTCTAGTCCTTCCAGATACAGGTCTTTAGCCGTGCGCCACGATGGTGAAAAAAAAGCATACGAGCACACGAGCAGCACCAGTGACATTCCTTGGCATTTTTCCCGTTCTAATTGCTTACGCTCTGGATTGCTGTAGTTGTTCGCGGATGAATTCGATGGGATATATTAGAAACGAAGGATAAAAGAAGGTTGAGGCAGTGTAACCTCGAAACAAGGGGAGGGAAGATCAGTGAGGCATTTTTGCCAAGCCTTCTGAATTGGGTTAGACTGCGTGGTCCCTGAAAGCTTAGCCACGCTTAAATCCTGTTCCGGTGCGGGAGCACGCGATCTTCTCTTTCACTCGGAAAATCTAAGAAGGAACTGACGATACTACCTTTTTTTGGCTGCTAACGGCGAGGATGTGGTAGTGCGTCGTTCCTCCCTTTAACCAGATCTTTTTCTGCTGAAGTGGAGATCTCACATTTCCTCGCCGAGAACTTTTGCTGCACGTCGCAATCTTTCACAAGGCCGACATCTGGTTTGACTTTGGGGTGGTGGACGGAGGAAGGTTTGTTGCATATCTAGGTAACGTCTCTAACCAACGTCTAGTTATACGTCTCGACTTGCTAGGGTTTGTTTGTTGCCTATCGCATTCGGTCAATGTCTAGTTACTGGTCATGACTTTGCCCATTCTTGCTGTTGCGCATCGTTCATGGCCCATATATACGCTTTGACCTGACTATGTAAACATTTCTTACATACCGAATATACTCCATTTCAACCAGTACTCCAACTTTCGAAGTTCCTGTTGCTCGTTACTATAGACGGTGCGGATCAAGTTCGTCGTCGTGTTTGACCGTTCACCCTCCCCTAGATGATGGCGAGTAAGTATATCCACATCTCTGACTTCGTTACGTCTTGAAATGATTCATCGTCCTTTATTCAATAGCCCCGTCGAATGCTTGCTTCTTTCTCGCAACTCTAATGTCTCAACCATTTTACTGTCTCGTGATCAAACCAAGAGAGGAGCTCTCCAAGTAGTGAGCACCATCCCGATTAGGCAGCAATCGCCAAGAGGGGTAAAGCAAAGCAAAGCATCGCAACCAAACAAACGAGCCTCAACATCATCACGAGCGTCAATCGAAATCACGTTGATAAAAACTTCCCGCAGCATTCTAATCACCACAGCTCCTACAAACCTCAAGCAGTGATGTCTTCCATCCAATCCCTTCTCGATCCCGAGCCAGCATCCATCAGGCCCTCAACCTTCAACTCCATCTACACCTTCGAAACAGCCTCCACACTATACGTTATCCCACTTTCCTCCCCCGGCGAAGCAGCAAGCTTCACCACGCTCTCCTCCGGCCCCTCAAAAATAACTTATCTCCAACAGCACGGCCAAAAACTCACCAAGAGACCAGCCGAAGAGCGAGGCAGGATCATGATCCATTACCAAGAATCGTGGATCCATTGGAATGAGGGACAGCTGGAGTATATGCTTCCCAGTGAGGGTGAAGATGGAGAGGAGTTTGTGAGGTTGAGCAATGGAGAGGAGGGGTGGGGGATGGAGGAGAGGAGGAATTGGGTGGTGGGGAAGGCGGTGAGGATTAGGGAGTGGCCGGAGAGTGTGAGGAGGGTGCAGAGTAGGGATTGTGGGGATGGTGGGAAAAGTGATGAGGGGAAGGAGTGATGTGATGGATTGGGAGGGAGGGAAAGCGGATTACTTAGGTAGGTAGGTAAGTAAGGAAGACGGTCACGTGGATGGGGATGTTTGGTGGAGAAATGGTTAATTGTATCTTATCTAAAGATTGAGTGAAATGAAGAGATGATGAAAGACTAAAAACATATAGTAGAGCAAAATAGTCCTTCAAAGCATGGTATCCCTAAACGTTTGCAGGCACGCTTCCATGTTCTACTTCAGACGGTTTGAACTTGAGTGAGGACGAATTCGCAATGTAGATCGCATCAGAGAACACTAATTCTCAAAGTAGAAACTCAATGAAAGCTTCCAAGGAAGGAATATGTCCTCCGTTCGAAAGACAGTGATGGTGTAGGCGGCTGGCCAAAACTTATATCTCAACCTCCGAGAGTTTAGCACAGTAGCAGCAACCACAAACTCTCACGAGAATAGATGTATACAATTCATCTCCTCCTTCTATATCTTCCATCACTCATCATCATCACCGTCATCATTGTCGTCGTCGTCATCATCACAACCAATCGCCTCCCTAATCTTCGGAAAATAAGGCGTCCCAAACCCCGTTACCGCATCCCACCCTTCTGTCGCCGGAAACCCCGACCCCCCACACCCAATCGCACTCCCACTCACCACATCCGTAAACGCCTCATACCCTCTCTCATACAACCACGGATTCAAGAACCCCATCGGCGGTTTCCCCTCCGCAATCAACGCATCATTCACCAACGCAAACACCGCCGCGGCCGTCGGAGTTGCCGCACTCGTCCCATCTAACGGATGAACCGTCCCGTTCCAAATCGTGACGAAGCGATAGCCCTGCGCAGCAATATCAGGATACGCTCTCCCCTTCGGATTATACAACCCAGCAAAGGACCCGTTCAGAGACTCGACGTAATCGTCCACGACGTCCGCTTGGTACGCCGGTTGGGGAAAGTACCGCGAGAATCCACCACCAGATGCGTACCCGTTTCTAGCATCGTATGCCACGACTTCAGGGATGAACTTCGTTCCTCCGACGGCGGTGACGTATGGACAGGTGGTGGGGAACATGGCGAGGAACGAGGAGGTATTCTTCCCGTCGTTGGTGAAGCATGTCCCGTTTGTTCCGACACCTGAATCGCCGGAGCCGAAAAAGAGGGAGATTCCTCGGGCACCGAGTTGTGCGAAGCCGTTGCAGACGGATTTTGCGTAGGAGTAGGGGATTGTTTGTTCGTCGTCGGCGTAGGAGGTGGAGATTACCTGCGGGATGTCTTTTTGTGCAAGCACGTACTGTAGCCATGTGAGGTAGGGCTCGTTGGTGTCGGTTGGTGTTGTTAAGTCGGGGACGAAAGGAGGGCTTCCACCGGTTGAGTAGGCGATGAGGGGCGTAGGCCAATCGATGCCGATTATTGTTTCGACGTCTAGGTTTCCTTCTAGGTCTTTACCTGCTGCGAGTTCGGTGGCGTTCTCTTGAGTTTGTTCGTCGTTGCCGTTGGCGATGATTTGGACTTTGAACTCGTATGCGGCGGTGGCGGCTTCTGGTCGATAGGCTTTCAGGAAGATGCTGGTGTCTGATCTGTTGTTTGACTCTCCGAGGAAATCGTTCAGTCCAATCTTGTTCTTTCCTGGAACTTGAGGGACGTAGTCGACAGTGCCATAGAGTGTGCGGAGACAGAGAGGCGTGACTAATGATGTATTGCACACAGCTGCAAGACTGGGATCGCTAGGAGGGGTGTAGACTGGAGGTGCAGGGTGAGCATGAATGTCGAAGATATCATCCACAGTCGATGCAGTCGTGGCTTGCTGCCTTGGACGGAAAAAGGAGTTTGTTGGTTGAATGACATCGATGTGTTCGTGGAGATGCAATGGCAATGACCATTCCGGCGCTCGAACGAGGAGATCTCCATTTTCATGGGCAAAGACAGAATACTTGGTATCGAGCAGGTTCTCAATCTCGCTGACTGGGAGGGAGACCTTGAGCCAGTCCTTGGCTGGACTATATTCCAAGTCCGCGGTTGCAACACCGTTGTCTTCAAGCCATTCGTGTACGAGGGTCAAGGTATCATCTGCAGGCTTCACCAGATCATTGACCTCGGCTTCTGTGAGATGTTGACCATATCGAGAATGGGATGGAGTCGACACTGAGATCGTCAATCGAGGTCACGATAGCTTTAGAAGCAGCCTACCCTCATAAAGATGCCGTTCCAACTCGTCGAATTGACTTTGCTTTAGACCGATTTGCAGATTAATTACGTGGTCCGCAGGTGCTGCTGAGATCCTCGACCACTTGCTCGGAACCGGATGAGTCTCCTTCACAGCAAACGGCGATCGGATGCGAACAGGAGAAGCTATCACAATCGTAGCAAATACTGCTGTGAATCCAATTGAAATCAGCATCATCGCGATTCGAGGAAGGTCGTGAAGCTCACCTCGTACACAGTGCGGGGCATTACAGCTCTTTATTTCGGTTCCTTGCTCCCTCCCGTGACCTTCCAATAAGCTCCCATTAATCTAACCTGGTTCTTAATAGGGCGCGCTTTTAATCTATGATGCTGTCGAGCTGCCTCTCAGAGGTCGTTTATGGGGTTGGATTCGAGCAATCGGCTGTCTTGGATGATGTTGATCCAGGTACCACGGTCTTTGGGAGATGTGATACGGCACGGACGCCCTGTGATAAGCTACATCCCTGCAATTTTATCCAGAGAAGTATCGAGGTGAGGCACACTGACGTCGAAATCTTTTTATGCATCTACATAATGTTTCCTGTAAAAGTACCTCAGAGAGGCAGCTAAGCATCAAGAAGGAAATGGAGTGAGGAATGCGCGTGTCACGTGACTGTAGTGTTCATCCTCGAAAAGTTTGTTGCTATCGCACCTTGAAGTGGCTTCATTGTGCCTAGAACGCTTCTAAACTGTTTTTAGATTGTAAAGAATCGATTTCTGTAAGACTTCAGACTTGCATTCGTTGAATCACGTGGTAGATATGCCTGGCTTCCAAACTCCGAGGAAGAAGGATGAATGTCTGTTGTTGGTGATCTTAGCTAACAACCTTCATGTATGCAATACCTATTGTAGCTGCCTAACGAGGGATCCTCAAAACACCTGACATCATACGATTCCAACTTGCCGTCTTCACATTACCTCCAAAATATCAATACCGAGCTACCAACATACCCCTCAAAAAGACATAATGAAGACCCCCTCCTCAACTCGCGAAGCACAACTCCTCGAGACAACCTCCTCCTTCTGCCAAGCTCTCCTCGAAAATCCACCACCATCACCGCGAACTCTCATCCGCAAATTCTTCGTCCCCTCTCCCGGTCGCATCAGCAAGAGCGAGTTGCCCGGATCCAACGTCAAGCCCAATCCACCACGAATCACCGAACACGGCCCCGAATGGGCGCGTTCCCGGCTCCCGTTCTTGGCTAAGACGTTCATGGGAGAGCATGAATGCATCGAATATTTCATGCTCTTGTCAAACACGCTGAAGATGCATATGGGAAGTGATACATTCCCCTCCATCGAGTCTGGAGGCTTCGTGGTTGATACTGAGGCTCAAGCTGAGCGAGAGGATGAGGATAAATTTGGAGTGGTAAGTGTTGTTGGAAAGGCGAGGTTTGAGAGCGTGAAAACGGGAAAGGACTGGGAGGAGAACTTCATTTATAGGTTTAGTGGGTTTGATTAGAAGGGGAAGATCGGGCATTGGGAAATTTGGGCTGATCCTTTGAGTGCTTGGGTTGCGTGTGAATGAGAAAGCAGCATTGTTCCATCAAGGATGAGAGAAAGGACAATGATTGATATTGATGATGATGACGATTCGTGAATTCATGTTCTACCAAACGTTATACGTACAGTTCCCAAAACTCCTCCCAGTTCATGACCCAAATGCAGCCTCCAGCAATGCAATTTTATCAATACAAGATTTCCTCCCAGTTAACCAAAGCTTACAGCATATACAACCCGGCAGCACCCATCAAAGCAGCGCCCCAAACCGGAGCAGCAGTAATCATGGCTCCTCCCGCCGTCGAACTCGCACTGCTCGCCGCACTCGACGCGCTCCCACTCGCAGCCGTAGCAGCCGTGCTCAGCGCCGACCTGGCCGAGCTAGCCGCCGAGCTGAGAGCTTTGCTCAAACTTGTCACCTCGCTCAATAAACTGCTCTTGTCAGACCCCGTTGCTGTCGAAGCAATCGACTCCAGGGACGAGATCCCCGCGCTCGCATCGCTCAGCGCGGAACTGAGTGCTCCAGCGGCCAAACTCGTTCCGGTCGAGATAGCACCTCCGGCAAAGGAAGTAGCTGTTGATAGAGCTCCACCCACGTCTGAGGTTCCGGTTGAGATTGCTCCGCCTACATCGGAGCTTGCGGTTGAGAGTGCGCCGCCGACGTCCGAAGTGGCGGTTGAGAGAGCGCCGCCGATGGCTGAGGTTGCGGTGGAGAGACCGCCGCCGATGACGGATGTGGCGGAGTCGAGGGCCGAGCCGATGTCGAATTGGGGTTCTGGTGCTGGGGAGGCAGCGGTGGTGGATGTGTAGGCCAGGACGGCGAGAGCAGCTGGGATAGTTGAGAAACGCATGTTGATGGTTGCTTTAACTCGAAAGTGTTCGAAAAGAGTTTGATAGTGAAGCGTTGATGGTAGAGGATGAGAAAGCGGATGAGGAGAGACTGGGACTGGCGAGATGGCTTGCTACTTATCCTCTGAAAAGGCCAACAGCTGATGGCTTCACCAGGCTTTATGATATGCAGGTACGCATATCCCCTGCGCCACAACCACGGCAAGAAAATGACGTCCTAAAAGCCCGGTGGTGGGGAAACTACTCGCAGCTACATTGTATTAGGACTAGCTCGTGGCCAGAACGCGTTGGCCGGTGGCTGGAGAGATTGGGCTTATGCGGAAGATCTTCGCTTTCGTCCGAAAAGGCCGTGCCGAAACGTCGCCCAGACCGGTTTGAAAATAGCGCTGTCGATGAAACTTTCACAGACCTCGGCTGCACCGGCCCCTCCTGATTCTGGATATTTCCCCCAGGTTGCGGACAAAAGGGGGAATGCCATGCTTGAATGCTGCATCGAAAGCTTGGAGAAGGATTGTGGTCATGGTTTGAAGTGTTTGATGCGCGGAAACACTTGCGATACCTATCTTCTTGGTGGTCTTCTTGGTGGCGCAGAGCAACGGGTGGGGCTTGCGTGCTGACGAATTCGCGGTGCGTCGTGCGAGTCTCTTCAGGTCACCTCAACGCACTGCCATCAGCACTCTATTTTCAGGATTCTGAGCTGCCACTAACAATGGAGCTTCTGGATCCGCGTGTCCGCGTATTCAGAGACATGACAGGTGACTTGAATCCTACAAACTCAAAGTCAACCTCGAACAGGAGGATGTTCAGCTCAGGGGCAGTCCCCGCTGTGTCATGTTCTGACTGCCCATGTCGAAAGCTTAATGGTTTCTCAATATGCCGATCTCCTTTTGCGGCCGTGCTTCACAAGCTTTCAAGTGCAGAATAGGAAGGATGTGAAGAAGGGAAGGGGGTGAAGAGTGACCTCATCCCTCCCTATGCCTCGGCAGGTACAAAAGAGCGTGGCCCGCAAACAGACAATTTCCAATATGCTTCTGCTTATCTTCGAAATGTATGTCAGGCGAGAGGTCTCCTCTTTCCTTTTGTTTGCGGGCTGCTGTCACGTGGTCGGCATCAAATTCATCCTCCCGTTTTCCTAATATTACTTTCTAGCCGGTGGAAAAAAGGACGGTCTCGTCGGTCAGGCACCCTAATCTCCTTATTAGCTGTTCACATTTCCCTCCCTCCAATAGCTTTGATCACAGCTAGCGCAATCGTCTTCGTCGCCGGTCTTGTTAACATGGTGCATAAGGAAAAGCAGCTGGCTTTTGAGAAATCATATTCACGACGCTTGGAGGGAGAAGGAATACCATGATTTGGATGAAAAGAGCACGTCAGCGATGATAGCTCTCAATTATCTAGTGGCACGTTCCAAAATGGAAATACGTGATCAAAGGAAAAGGGTTGCCTTCTTAGAGGCTGCTCCATACCTCATGATACCATTGACAAGTCCCTCGGGGGGTTTTTTGTCGCCTTCTACATGAGTCTCATAAAGCTTCTCAAGGCCCAATTCTTCGTACAACTTAGTTCCCATATCTGCCGAAATGACGCCTTGAGTCGTTTCATCGAGATCAGTCAATCGCACCCCCCACCTCACTAGATTGGTGCCATGGCCTCGTTTCCGATATGCTGGGTGGACGACAACAATAGTCATCAATGAGGACGCACTCAGGTATCTGCAAATGGTTAGATCTTCTCGTTATTGCACAGTAAGACGGATAGCAACTCACTTCTCATCAGCTGCCTTCCAAACCTTCCAAGCAGCCTCACATCTCAATGGGGTTTCATCTCTGTTCGCGTTCTTGGGAAGTTTGGATATGGGCCTTGGTTCCATTAGCCTCAAATTTATTCATCCCTGCAACACAGAAAAACCTTCGAGTTTGTTGAACTGTCCCATTCGCTTGGATCCGGGCTCGAATTCTAATACGCAACTCCCACGGCTACCTCATCACCCTCCTTAGGAAGCTCCACACCAGCATCGGCAGGAATACTAGCTCCAGTCTTCTCTGCTTCATTTGACTCATAGGAATCGGTCACGACGACCACGACTACTCTGGGATCTTTCATAACCGAAGTATACATGGATCTGTACGCATTCAATATATCCATAGGATACTGAGCATGATAAAGCCATTCCTATCCAAAAACGGGTGAATAGTAGAATCCAGCTGAAGAGACAACGCCAAGCCGCATAATGTCGCTGGGTTGTGCCAGACGCAACGACCGCAAAGAAGGTATGGGTAAAAAGCCAGTCATGTTCGAGGCGAAACTGAAATCGGGAAATGCGGTGATGTTCGCCAGCTCTGCGGCGTGTTAGGAAATTGGTTTTCGCAATTTTGTGAGGATAATGCGGAGAAAAAATGGTGGGTATTGCTCAAGGCATTCTTTTTGCAGGAATGTGTCAAAACCCTAACGATTTGAGACGTAAATTATTTCTCGGTGGCGACTTAAGCCATTGAAATCACTCGCAAAACATAACGTGTATGCTGCCAAATATTTGTCAGCGCTTTTTTCATAAGATTATTTAACTCTGTCAGGACCATCTCACCTCCCATGCCTTCAAGCTTGGAGGGAAGTGCTCCCATCTCGAAATCAGATCAACCCCATCACACTTCGGTCCTCACAGTGTATATTCTTCATAAATACTCTTTGAATCTTGAGGATAGAAAACCTCCGAATTCCTGAGCACTTTCAGTTTCGGTGCCGGTTCCAAAAAATGGGTGAAAAAGGTTCCATTAGATCCCATCGTTCAAATAAAACATATTCATCGGTTCCTTCTCCATCCTCTCTCTCGCCTCTCGTCACGCAATGATAGCATTAGCGACAATCATAGCTCCTGCCACAAAGTACTTTCCTGGCTCCGCAATAATTTCCATCGGCATATCGTTAAAATTCTCTACTAGTGATCTCTTAATCACTTTGGCCATGGTTGGGAACGTACTTTCTGAAACCCACCTCCGAGATCTACAATCTTCATGTCGTGTCCAATGTCTAGGCCACTTTGCACGATCGAGAGAGCGGCATGTCTGGATAGCGATTGTAAAAGCACCCGTATTCTTAGCACCAGAACCAATATGAAAGCTCACACCCACGACCTAAACTACAGAGCTGCACGCCGCTACGAGCTAATCATATTATAAGATTTAGAGCTACAGAGAGGGTCCTTGCTATAAGTTTTAGGATGAGATAATATGAAACTCCCCTTCTCTTACCGATCATTAGCTCGCTTATTATGTGGCTTGCCACCCAGCCACCCAGCCACCAAGTGAACCAAATCCAAATCCTAAAGAAAATAGAATGCATAGTCCTCAACCAGTTGTACGATAATTTACAGATCGCATCAAGTTACCATGACACGTTTACCTTCAGACCATATCCGGCTACTATATATTGAGCCTGGCCTCGATGAATCTCCCATTCGTTGTAGGCTCCTGACCACAAGCTTAGAGGCTTCACCGCCCTACGAAGCCCTGTCATACACGTGGGGCTCCCTTAAACAGGACTGCACCATCACCTGCGACAGAGTTCCAATGCATGTTACAACTCATTTGTACGAGGTACTCCAATATCTACGAAAACCGGAGCACGAACGGATCATGTGGATTGATGCGGTGTGTATCAATCAAAGAAATGATCATGAACGGTCAGAACAAGTGGGAATCATGAAGGACATATACAGAAAGGCCTGGCATGTTGTGATATGGCTTGGAAGAGAAACTCCCGAAGATAAAATAGCATTCGAATTGTTAGACCGGTTCAAGCAGATTTTCGACGAGAGAGGCTTTGTTGAGCTCGGCCCTGAACATTACCGTGCCGTTGGACTTCCATTAATCGACGACCTCGATTGGACACACTGGACTGCGCTGGTGCAGTTATTTCAGCGTCCATGGTTCCAGCGCATCTGGGTGGTACAAGAAGCAGCCGTATGTAAGCCCCATAAAGTTTCAGTTAACCCCCCTTAATCAATATGTCTCACAATGAGCAATCTTGGTTTGCAGAATATGGAATGCTGACTATGGGATGTAGATGGCGTGTGAAGCGATTATGGTTTGTGGGCCTTACGAAATTATGTGGGAATACATCTCGGATATTGCTCGCGCTGTTCGTAAGAGTGGTTACCTCGGGCCCTACCCAGTTCACCCTCACGCCGCAGGCATTACTAGTGCCATTGTCATCCATTTCCTGAGACAAGCACTCAGATCCCAAAACCAGAGTTGGGGACTTCTTGGTCTACTGCGCCTGACACGACAATATAAGGCTACTGATCCACGCGACAAAGTCTTTGCGGTGATTGGGGTCGTCGCGGATCCTGACAGCATACCGGTAGATCTCAAACCGGATTATGGACTTTCTATTGAAGAGGTCTACTTATCAGTAGCGATGCACAACTTGGAGAAACTGAAAAACCTTGAGCTTTTGGCTCATGCAGGAACTAATTCAGCTCCGCGGAATCTAAATCTTCCATCATGGGTCCCGGATTGGAACTGCAGTAACCAGCGTAGAGCAGTTATTGCTGCAACAGTAGTGAAGACAAATTTTTGTGCCGCTGAGGACTCTCAACCGACTCTATCCATCTCAGCAGATAAGAAAATCTTAACCATCCGAGGAGCGGTGATCGATACTATCTCCCAGTTGGATCATTCTGTCTTTTACGGAGAGGAGGATTTAGAACTTGATCACTGCACCGAAGCTGGTCAGGCTCGTATAAATCGACGGAGTAAAGTAAACACAGAGAATTTTGAAGCTTTAGCGGAAGCTGCATACAAGTTTCCAGAGGGTCATACCCGCGAAGAGTCACTATGGCGAACGCTTTGTTGCGATCAAACAACTGAGATACCTGTACAACGAGCTCCGGTAGAGTATGCAATTGCCTATAAGGTATTTCGAAAGCAGCATGCGGCGACAAACGCCGACGGGCATATTGACATGGATGCGCTCTCCCGCTCTATTGTCCCTGAAGAGTTGCTAAATTATACAGCATTTGACAATACAGTTTTGAGGCACTGTACCGGAAGGAATTTGTGCGTCACAACTGGAGGGTACCTCGGAAATGTCCCTGACGGGAGTCTGAATGGCGACAAGATATGTATTCTGTTTGGTTCGGCCGTACCTTTCGTTTTGAGAGGGTGTAAAGGGCGATTCTTTGAATTGGTTGGGGAGTGCTATATACATGGAATTATGGACGGGGAGGCCATGAGGGAACCGGACATAGAGACTTTAATTCGGAATTTTGAAATTATTTAGTCAATTACCAAGAGGATCATAGTGTGTGCTAATTCCTAAGTAGCCTTGTGCAAACTTTCGATTTTCTAGGTCATGTTTGAACCCTGTCTGCATTCGAGACAGGTGGGTCTGAGGCGCGGACGTGAAGTGCCCAGGCCTTGCTCAGCAGCCACACTCCACGATTTTGTCTGATTTTTGTCTTAGTTATTGCCCAATCTAGTAATACTAGTAGAGTAACACTATTACTTTCCGCTCAGAAATCCCTGAGCAATTTAACATACGCACCCATTGGCTGTTTATCCACGGGACCCCAACAATGATTGAGAGTAGAATAGTGCCTCTTTAAACCATTCGTTTCTATCAATACCACGTCCGAAGCCGAGGAGTCTTCCCTAACAAATAAAATTCTTTTCGGTAGTGTTGGCTCAGAGGATTCATCGATAGTGTCCCCACATAGAGTGACGTTGCATTCGTCGTGTCGAAGGAGGCATTCAGAAAGCCATGATTCAAGTTGTAGGCATGCTTGACGGGCATTCGCTGGTAATACAGTCGTCACAGATCTAGATGCCGCAGCATCACTCCCTATAAGAATTCGTTGGAATTGCGCATAGACCTTGATTATGAATCGGGGTCAAAGCTCGATCTTTAAGTTTGCCAAAAGATCTACGAGTCCGCCAAGGACCTATGGGTCGGATCCTAAACCTATAGGTTACCCACGGGTCGAGTCCAAAAAAATCGAAAGGATTCGCTATGGGTCGAGTAGCCATGGGTCGAGTCCATTTTTTTCATGAGGCCCCATGGGTACCCATTGCGTAGTGTAGCAGGCGAAAATATGCTTCTTCCTTATCATTAACCGGAATGATCAAAGTACAATATGCAATCTTGCCTTGATAGGCGCTCAGCCGCACGGGTATAGGTTTAGTTGCAATTCTGAAGCGATTCTCGCTGTTCCAGTTGGCAAAACATGACTCGATAGTTGTATAGGGGTCCTCACGTCCCGTATATGTAGACTTGAGAGGAAATTATGAGTCTACAAAGTTGGCAGTTGCCAGCAGCTTCAAGAGTGTCTAACACAGTAGTGCGTGACTCGTACTTTCGATATTTTCCACCCCAAGTGGAAGGATGCGTCGAAAGCTCTGTCGCGAGAGTCTGGCAGAAGGCGCAGAAACTTGAAATTGCCCCACTAGGGATCGCTTCCATCTGTATTATTAGAGCGCTTTGGTGGAGACTTGAAGATATAGCCAGTGCTTCAAATTATCGAAAAGATGAGTTGCTGTGTATGCAGCCTAGCGTGGTGATATCGAAATTTGCTTAAGCGTGCTCTACGTCCAGCCGCGCCGTTCTTCGGAGTTGTGAAATCGTTACGGGTGTTTGTACTCGATCTTGGAAAGCTGCTTTATTTTCACAGACAAATGGATCTGTTGAATGATTGTGAGAATCAGGATGCATTTTTGCTACGGTGGACATAAGGTTGCCTATTTTCCTCATGTATTGATGCCTAAGGATGTAAGACCTGATCCTGGTACTGTACTACTTACGTATCGGACATAAAGCCTTGGTAGTGTAGTACGGACGATGAGAGTGAGTGGGGTATTGAGGTATAGAAGGGGGCAATGAGAATGGGCTCAATATCTCAAATATCTCGCTTGTAAACCGGAGCAAGTATCAAATACCCAGCGTGGGTTGAGTAGGGCTAACCAAAAGGTATTGTACAACCCTTCCCAGCACTTTCTCGTGCAAGCTCTATAATTCGGATTCCATCTCTAGAAACCTCCGGCTGCACCACAACCTCAGCCTCGCCACGAATCGCTGCCACCAGATCCCTGTAGAATCCCACATAATCACCCTTCAGGCTCGGGAACTTGCCCACCCATTTCCCACACTCTTCATCCACGTTCTGACTCTCATGAAACTTCTTTTTCGTCGTGAGCAGCCCATATGTCGCTTCGCTCTCAACTCCAAAGCCCTCTGATTCAGTCGTCATCCCTTTCGCAATCTGACTCTCTTGCTTATCATCTCCAAACTTCACAAAACTCCCCTCATACCCTCTCACAAAAAACTTCAACGGATATTGCATCGTCGACACGACGCTCGTTTTCACCGTGACCAACAAATTCTTCTGTTCTCCGTCGTACTGCAGCAAAATTGTAAACGCATCGTCAACCTCACTCTCGATTCCCCTCAGACTCCTGTAAAATCCCGTGATAGTTGATGGACGACCGAACAGGACAAGAGCTTGGTCAAGAGTGTGACTTCCGAGACCGAACATCATTCCTTGCCCGGGACTGTAGGTGGGAGAATTCCAGCCCGAGATCCAGGATGGGAAGTCGAAATCATAGTGCATTTCGCACTCTGTAATCTTCCCAAATGCGGAGTTCTTGACGAGATGGTGCAGAGTGCGGAAATCCGAGTCGTAGCGACGGTCTCAATCGAATTAGATCACGTGTGTTGAGGCGATGGGATGACTTACTTTGGAATACGGTGAGGATCTTATTGCTTTTTTTGGAGGCGGCAATTAGGCGGTCCGCTTCTGCTGTGGAGACTGTGAAGGGTTTCTCGACAACGACTTCCATTGCATTAGCACGTATTCTCATTTCAAGTGGGCTCTCAGCATACCGTGTTTTCCAACCAGGAGAGCCTTCTCAGCAAATTCGGCGTGAGTATCATGATGCGTGCAAACGATCACCAGGTCGATTTTCGGATCAGCGAAGAACTCGTCTGCTGTCTGATAATGCTTCGTATCTGGAAAGTCCACAGTACAATGCTTTCCTTTCTCGACTCCTGATTTATTGCTTGGGGCTGGAGCACGTTGTAAGAATGCATAGACTTTGAGATCTGGATTCGGAAGAATGAATGGAAGATGAAAGCTCTTCGTAGAAAAGCCGTAGCCCATGAGGCCAACATTTAGAGGAGCCATGGCAAGACTTGCAAGCAGGAGGTTAAGTTTGATAACCAGCGAATTCCGTGCCTATTTTATAGATACAGCTCAACTAGGTTTGAAATCGTGATGTCCGAGAAAATGTTCCGAGTCCAACGTGGGGTCTTAAGTTTAGCCTGAATTATGTTTAGTGCGGGGCAACTCAACTAGACCCACTAAAAGATTTAGCGAGGCGCGAATAGGGGGGTGCTGGGAAGGATACTTCCGCCAAGCCGACGATCGTTGCAGATTTAGAACTAATAGTAAGAGGAGAAAGATATGGAAAATAGACAAGAAACATTAAAAATAAGAAGCGGATTGCTCTAGATCCAACACCCTCAGTTTCCTCTCTTATCAATGCGCCAAATCAGCAAACAGAACTGCACGATATCTCATCTTCCCCTCATCCAACTTCTTCAAACTCTCCACCACACCCTCATGGCTCAACGGGAACTTCTCAATAACAGGCTTGATGCCATGCAAAGCCGCAAACTCCAACATCTGCACATAAACCACCTTTGGCGGTACCGTCGAACCAATAATCTTCCATCCAGACAACAAGAACTTCATAAACGGAACCTCCAGCTTCGTCTCAAAGTCCGTAATGGTCATTGGATAGATACTTGCCATAGGCGCCAAGATTGATGAATACTGGTTCCAATCCGGCATCTTGCTCGTGGTAATAAGCAAGTGGTTAATCTTCCTCGGAACCTTCAATTCTTCAACGCCTTTCGTCGCAACGAAATGATGAGCTCCAAGCTGCAACGCTTCCTCCTTTTTCTCTTCACTCCCACTCAACGCGACGACCTCACATCCTAACGCTCTCGCAAACTGCAAGACAAGATGTCCCAAGCCACCAATTCCCACGACACCAACAACATCCGTACCCTTCAACCCGAACTGAGTCAGTGCAGCCCAAGAAGTGATTCCAGCACACATCAAGGGAGCAGCGACCTCGGAGGCCATTGAATCAGGGATATGAAACAGGTATGGTTCCTTCCAGACAGCACCGCTGCCGAAGGAGCCTTGATCGCTGTTGCCGAATCCGTATATTTTCTTATTGTTGGTGCAGTAGATCCAATCGCCTGCGATGCAGTGGGAGCAGACATTACAAACTTCATTCACATAGCCCCATCCTGCACGATCTCCACTGTTGTCATACTTGTTAACTTGCATCTAGGTAGGGAGATAAAGCGAGAAGGTTGAAGATGAAAAATGAGACGAGAAAAAAAAAAGCTTACATCTTGAACGTGTTAACATCAGGTCCAATGGCTTTCACAATCCCAACACCCTCGTGCCCAAGCCCCATATCAACGAACTTGTAATGCTCGTCTGTACCACAGACACCTGAATGTGTGATCTCGATGAATATTTCGTCTCCTTTCAGAGCTGGTCTTTGGGACTTGGCTGGGAAGACCTCTCCTGTTGGAGAGCCTTTGAAATAGTTGATTTCGAAAGCCATGTTTGGTTGTGTTTGATCTGGAGGTGGAGGAGGAGTAGGATGAAAGAGACTGGTGTTTTGTTGTTTGTTGTTTGCTGTTGGTGTGGAGGATTTATGTTGCTTGAAGATTGGATAGAAGATGAGGGAAAAGAATATGGAGATGGAGATGCTGGCGAGTCCCTAAGCCAAAGCAGTCTCTCAGGACTCATTTATACTCCCATCCTCTCAGACATCTTTCCTCCCGCGCGATGTATTCTTTGAAATCCACCATGCAACAATTCCGCCATGCATGGCATAAACTCCACCTCCATTTCATTCCATCCTACTTTCCCACGACGTCTCCTGACCGCCGCCTAATCACTTATCTCCTCATTAGTCCGCATCTCTTCTCCTTCCTACCACTTTTGTCATCAATCATATATTGGCCCTTATTGCCTCTTCAGGAAAAAGGTCAGGTATATGAACTTTTGCACAAACTGATTGGTCGCTTGTTCCGAAGCGGAAATTGGTGCGGAAATGTTATTCAGCAGGCGTACCGGGATCCCGGATTAACGATTTATCCATGTGCGACTATTAGTTTTTTTGACTAGAAATAGAAACCGTGAGGGCATATCATTCGTGGGTGTTGAGCCACGTTATCGCCGATGGGGGATGCGAGATATAGAGTAATCACCTGGTTCGGGATTCGCCTTGGACTTTCGTGTATATGGTACAGAGATAGGAGAAGTGCGCTGTTTAAGATGTAGGAAATCGCTGTATTGGTGCTACCTGTGGCGCAGTACTACGAAAAAAAAACCCCCCCGTAGAAACCTAACGGACCCTTTTTCAGGGTAACCGACCGTAAATAATCTATGTGTTTGACCGTTCCGCCGCTACCGTCCCGCACGGCACAGCCCAGGCCTAGCGCCTTTTATGTGAGTAGCCTCATATTGCCTATAGAATAACACAGTCTTCAACTTAACATTTGTTCTGTACTGGCACTCTTTCTAGCAATTCTATGGTGGACTGAACTATACGGCCAGACGGCAACCGTTTTGAGAATAACCACCAGGCACCAAACCCCACTGACCGCAAGCAACTGACACGCAAAGGAATCCTACATAACGTATAACTTTAAAAGGCCCGGATTGATCAGTGTCGGGCAAATTCTTCGGGAGAATGGTAACAAAGAGGTGGCACTTAGCACCTAGTATATATGCTGTATTGTGCCTCTTATTTTGTACTCAGAGAGGAAAGGAGAGCTTCGTACGGAGCTCCCCTTATATGCTAGCTAGGGGTCACGTGACCCTGGCATTCTTGACTAAGAGCTTGATCTTACGTTCCGATAATCAGCTGAGAAGAGAATGAAAGCCGGAGAGGGACGCGCGTCGAAGGGTGCCGCTCTAATGCAGCGCATGAATACGCCATGTCAGAGATATGGTGGACCCGGTGAAGACGAGTGGAGAATGGGGGAAAGGCATGGAGCTGAAAGAACATTTCGCACCAAGGGTGCGGCACAAGCTGATCCAAGAGGTTGAAGGACGCCCTCTGGCAGTGAGGAACGCCTGAGTGGTGGACGCGTTTCTTGCAGTGGCTGACGCAGAATGAGAATGCTGACTTGGCTTGGATCCACTCAAACAACCAGGAAATAGCTTGGAAGCTGTGCCGAACTTCAGGATAGCAAGTCAAGATGTTGTCAAGGCTCGTACAACGGATTCCTCCTCGCAGATCACCTAGTCCCACACTCTGGGAGCCTCCACCCTTCCACTGAGAGCGGCTAGCTCCTTTATTCTTGTGATCCATCTCTTTTCTGCCCTGCCATGCCTGCCTCGTTGTTTCACCGGTCCCGTGCCTGAAGCTCGTCTCCTGAAATTAGCCTGGCCTCTAATTGACAAATGGCCGCTGATACCGGAAGGATTGCACAGGATCTGATAATGCTGTCCGTCATACCGTCTAGGACCCCAGACCGTTCACTACTATGGCATGAAGGAGGGTCCACGGACAACAGGGAGAGTGCCCCTGCCGGGTGACAAGGGAACTGATGAAGGTCCACAGAAATGCGTGAATGATACCAAAAGATATGCACGAACAGGGTTGGTAAGGGAGGGAGTTGACACACAAACGCCCCAGAGCCCGGTAGGTTTGCCATTGAAAATTCTGGCCTTCTCCAATAACGAAACAGCAAACATCCGACATAGCTTCCAAGCCATTCGTCATGACTCAGAGACAACAGCAGGTGTTTTGTTGACTAGTTTGGCCTCCTCGCATGGTTAAAAACAGTTGCCGATCGGCTATTGTGCAGTTCCACCTACACCATCCATCCAGCCCTTTAGAGGTCATATCGGTGATAGTTGTAAGATATGTTCCATGACTCCTTTCTTACGATTATGTTAGTTATCCCCCTTCGGCATTATTCTTGAGACTGAGTGAGCGTGCGTCGGATGTCAGGTAGCCTAGAGTGGTAAAGTGGTGGTAAGAACGTAGATGTTGGTTTCTCCGTCGACGAGCATCTCTGCGAGGTTCTCACAGAACGCCCGTGGAAAAGGTTCTGACCCTGGGAACTAGTACGGATATTTGGGCGTGAACGACTCGGAAGAACAGAGTGAGTCATTCTGTGGCCACTGACGGAGCCATTACTCAGGTGTATGGGTTGACATCTTCAGCCTCATCACACTGCGTGAATCGGTCATGCATAAAGAATACGGCGGGCCAGAGTCAGTCGAGAACCACCCTTCAACACTTGTGGTTATCTTTGCTTCATTCTTTCCCCAACCGCTCGATTTCCAGCCGCCCAAATAGCGAAGTAGCTGATAGGCGCTATCATTCACAACCGTGTGAATGTTTGCCGGCATGTATTGCGAGCGGAGATGGACGCCCGCCCGTCCTCTCACGCCGACGCCAGTACAGATCGCCGAGGAAGGAATCAAATCCCCCGAGCCAATTAGAATTAAGAGAACCACAGCAGGACAGAGGAAGGCACGGCTGTATGACTAGGCACCAGGTAACCGAAAACCCACCTTTCCTTACCCCTTTCCAAAATTCGTCAATAGCCCTAATATCTGGTCAAGAAACTGCGTATTCGTCGTAATTTCCTAACAAAGGCTCTGGAAGGAGACAATTCTACAAACATCGTGTCGTCGCTTGGCTCCTCTTTAAGCCTTGCGTATCCTGGTTTACCGCCTTCGTAGACGCCTTTCCCCGAGCAACCAGCGCAGCCCCAGAAGGCTTAGTGACCTATCGTAGGCTAACAAACCGCCTCGCCAACACAAATAAAACAGCCAGTCTGCGTTAGTAGGAACCGAATAAACCCTCAGCGCCTACCATAGTCCTTGGCCCAACTGACCCTGCCATCGGAATGTTTGTGGAAGTAACGTTCGCTTTTGGCATCCCACTCCCAATAGCTCTTTTCCTTGCTCTTTGATTTAGAGGATTCGTGAGATGCCACCGGCGATGAGGCTTTCCGTTTCTGACCAACGCTGCCTGGAATGTAGTCATCAGGGGGTGGGAGGGACTTTGATGAAGAGACGGAGCGTGATGCCTTGTACGCATGAGAAGACGCCGCCGGCGTAGGCTGACAGGGTTGCTCGACTATCTCATAGCCGGCTTCGTCTTCGTCTGCGTGAGTCGCCTCGAAAGTGCCGCCTAGAACGGGAAGTGGAGCTCCTTCAGCGGTGAGTTGGATCTCATCGCGATGCTGCTTCCAGTGCTCCTTTAGCCGGTCCCTCAGGGCGCAAGACTGTTTAAAGGCGTGATCCTGTTCATTCCTGAGCCCTTTTCGGCCTTCATTGTGCCCTCGGAGAGAATCTATGAGATTTGTCGACTTGATGGGATACTGGTGGTATTTGAGCGTATTGTCCTCCGTCGGAGCAGCATAGTGTGCAAACAAGGTCAGATTAGTACCATCCGTGGTGAAAGTCGTGACTTCTGCATGGCCGGGGGGGTCAGATTCCCCGAGATAAGCAAGGGCCTTGTTCCGGGCGAACACAAGGGCCGCCCCGTCATAGGCGCTTTGCAGTGTCGCTTCTTTCATATTCCCATCAGGGCCCTTCCACTCTCCAGCTAAATGTGACAAAGTTATGGAACGGGGGTCATCCTTAAAAAGAACGGCCCCGTCAACATACTCATCAACCGGGAATGGGTCGTACTTTTGCATCCGAGGGCCCTCGATAAAATCAGGCTGTGGAGCGGACAATTTATTGTTGAAGCCAACATCTTTTGGAAAGCCCGTGAATGCCCGATTAAAGGCTTTTGTGTAACCTTTATCGTCATATTTCTTCAACAAATGCCCACCGACTTCAAAGACCATGGTCGCTTCATTACCGGCCCCACCTACTGTGTCCACATAGCTCTCATACACTGACTCGGTGGGCGAAGCCGTTCTACGAGGATTGGCGTATCGTTCGCGGATTCCCTTGAGGTTCGTGGGAGGCTTGGAGCTGAAGGGGTCAAGGATGCCATTCTTGTAGGCCTGAATAGCAAAACCAGACGTCGTTGTCGAGGTGGTCTTTGCTGAGGTGGTCTTCGTTGTTGTCGACCCGGTCGTGTATTCCAGGGGAGCAGACGGCGTGGTCTTATGGGTTCCCTTTTTCTTCGCCATTTTGTTGAACTGAGCCAGGTTCTTCCGTGTCAGCCGCACTCGCTTTAGCTGGTGTTCGCTGTCGTCGCCGTCACCGCCGATCTGCCGTTTCCGTAACCGCGTGGCTGGGGGAGCTTGCTCTTGCCCCGCGACCTTGGGCTCACAGAGGGAGGTGTCTCGACGCTTAAGAGGCTCACGAGCTGTCTGCAGAGTCTCCACCGTTAGTGGGTGACTTGAGTGAGTGAACGATGTCATACCTTAGCGGCTTGTTCTGCTTTCCCGTCCTCAGCTCCAGGTCGTTGTGTGTCTGTCTGCGTCTTCGCTGATAAAGAGTGGATCTCGGATACCGTGTCAGCTTGTTGTTCATCGGACTGTAAGGGCGTCGTGTCATGCGCGAGTTCTCCATTCACTGGAGACTGCTCGCTGTGGCTCGATTGAAGCTCTTTACCATACGCGTCAACATGTCTTCTTGCTCCAAAAAGCGAGGAGCCGCCGATATACGCACCTGCACCCTGACTTGCAACAGCGCGTAGTAGCTTGGGGGGTCTCAGACGGGAGCGACAAGTCCGCTGCGGCATGGTGAGGAACGTGCGGATGTGAAGGAGAGATGAATTTTGTAGCAGACTTCAGGATGGCCGACACGAATGGCCGCAAAGGGCTGCAAAGAGCTGCAAAGAGCCGCACGAAGAGCCGTGAAGTTTTGTTTTCGTACTAGAACGTCGAGGGCCGGCTAAGAAATGATTGGTCGTCAGTATCTCGCCGGCGTGCGGGGTAACGTTTCAGCGTTGGCGCGTTGGCGCCTTGGCGCCTTGGCTATTCGCCCATTCACCGAGGCCTTAAACTATCACGCTGCGAGGCTGCGCCGTCGAGTGAGATGACTAACTCCCGCACTCCCGGGGAATGATTCGCTGGGTTGGAGCCGCTACAGTAGGGCACATGTTCGGCCGCGAGACAATTAAGGCATTAAAAAATGGGGGCGTTTAAAAACGATTGGCCATCCGGCCTCTGATAAAGAGCTCACCGACAATTTCAGCCTTCCACTCGCTGGCGACGGTTGAGCGTGTCAGTTCCACCAGTTCCAAGCCGCTCACGTCCAGTACTGGTTCGCAGGGTCACTCGCATGATGCGGCTGAAAATCGCCCTCGCAACGCCCTCGCAACAATTTGCTGGCTGGAGACCGCAACATTACACCATACAACCAGAGTCCCATGCATAGGCAACAGCGGGCGTTCGTGAGTCATACTGCAGGCAGTGGCCGTGGCATGCGAGGATTATCCAGCCGTGAATGACGTGTCTGGGGAGCAACGCGAAACAATCGGCTCGGGCCTGACCTCGACCGATTTCTAGGCAGCCTCATCGATAGCTTTGTGTTCTCAACCTCCTCGATTTTCACCGTCGTCGCAACCTATCAGCTATCCATTGTGTCTCTCAAACCCATCTACATTACCTGCTGTCATTGGTTCATTTACCGATTATCAGTCTCAGAGCACTCACACCTTGGCCTGTACAGTAGGGTGCAAAAAGTGTTTGCACCCCCCCCCCTGGTCAGCCAAAGCTTACTACCCTAATTTAGTATTGTTATTCTCGCTGCTTTTAAAAGTAAATACAATGAAGCTATTTTAATATTTTATATACTATCTATTAACTTCTATTACTAACTTTACACGATTATCTATAGTAGTAGCTAATCTATATAGTATTCCATTATTAATATTATGCCAAACTTCTTAATCTTCTTGTATTAATGCATCCAAAGTCTCGTCCTTATTAAAAGTATATTTAAGCTTTAAATATAATTTATATAATTTTGCTTTCATTAAAGTTTATAAATTCTCTATAGGATTCAAGTTAAGAAAATAAAGAAGTTATTCTATTACTTGCAATTCCATTTCTTTTAAAATATCTTTTATAATTAACTTTCGATGCGAGCTAGCGTTATTATATATAAACTCCCCTCCCTCAACTATAACATCCGAAAAAAAGCTTAATACAACTTTTTAATAATTTATAAAGTTACTCCTTCTTGCGTAGCAGATAAATCTTTATTAAGAGGTATTAATCCAATACGTCTATTATATTCAAATATAGCCTATAGTATTTTCTTAACTTTTTTTCCAAAGCGTCGAGTGAATTATACATGTGCAACTATTAGTTTTTTGACTAGAAATAGAAACTGTGAGGGCATATCATTCGTGGATGTTGAGCCACGTTATCGCCGATGGGGGATGCGAGATGTACTTCGTAGAGTAATCACTGGTTCTGGATTCGCTTAACGCCGCTCGTCTCCTTTTTTGAACCATGTTCGTTCTTTGCTTGACGACCACACTATGGCATACGAGGATGTAGTGATGTTATATGGAATGATAAATTCAGGCTGATAGGGAAATCAAAATCCGATTGTGTATAGGTATATCAGAACATACAACGAAATAAAAACTATTGCTCGCTCCATCACAGACAACGTCATGATCCTGAAACATTTTCGCGCTCTGCTCGATCCTCAAACTCCCTTCCCCGACCAACTTGCTCAGCATCGATCCTTTCATCCCAGTCTTAGTACAAAAGCATTAGGACAGCATCAAGGTCGTAAACCCAACTATCATCCGAAGTTGATCAATGGCACAACGCATCGTCGTACCATTGTTGTGTCAAAGTGGTCTCTCGGCCAAGAGCAAATCTGAAGGTTGTCGTCCACATTATCACCTGCAAGATGAATCATGTTGATATTCGTATGCTCATTTCCGTTCTTGACTGACTCAATCAAGACGCTCAAGTTGGCCTGAGGGAGTGGTCCATTGGCTTCCGAGGAGTTTGTTAAGCAGTGTGCTGCACCTGGCACACGATATAGCTTGTACCACTCGCTCGAAGTGGACGTGCTCTCATTGAAAGTCATGTTGCGAACAGCCTCGTGGAAACTAGCGCTCTCAAACGCCCAGCATTTCCTAATCCAGGCCCTCGGCTTGAGTAGGCGGCGCAAATCGCCGACTAGGAGTAATCCGATAGGCTAGGAAGAGGCGTGCTAATTCGAAAAAAACCTAGGCTACGAAACGGTAGGCGTGGAGAAGGTTGAGGAAGGGCGGGGGTGGGGTGGGCGTTTGAGAGCGCTGATGGTAGCCAACCGGTGAGGGTTGGGCTGCTGGTGTCAGACTCGCCGTGGAGGTGGATAACTTACCACAGGCACTGCTCGGCAATATTGGAGTCCATGTGCTGAACTTGCTGGAAGGAGAATCCAAAAGCTGGAGTACCGACAGCTCCATCCCTCACGCCCACCTTCTGAGCAATGTTGGTACTGTAGTACTCGTACAGCTTCGAAGATCCTATGCTGTAAAGAGGTTTTGGACTCCTTTCCAAGACCACTCAGCTCGTAGTGAGCTTTGCAGCCGCATACGTAGAGTCCTCGTGATTTGCGGTACCGTTGTTGAGAGGGAAGACGGCATTGGAGTTGGTCGAGAAGCTGCCAAATCCTCCATCTGTAGCACCAGAAACTGCACCGAATATGATGTCACCATAGAAATATCGGCTGGCGAGTTGATGGCACATTCACCTCTTCCTGTGGAGAGATATCCATTCAAAAAGTAGAACCTGATGTTCAGACCCGTGTGAGACTAGGCAAAGTGGCATTGCAGCACTCAATCGCGCCATCGTGGAAGAACACTGATGAGACACTAGAATTGCGGATAACAGTAGCTCTAACTGAGGATGAGACGATGGTGATGACAGGATGAAGTCGTCGATAGGTAACGCAGCTTGCAGAGTCGGTGGCAGAGGCAGAGATAGCCGCTCTGACGATGACGGCAGATGCCGCAGCAGGGAGGAACAGGGAAAAAGAACGCATTTGGAGACGAAAAGACCTGAAAGAACGAAAGTTGGCCAATGAGAGAAGATTTTCGTCCTATCTCCAACGTATACACTCGAGGCCAAAAATACATGGCTTCTGCTCGATGGCGCGGACATTCTCGAGATCTAGGCGGCGGCGCGGTGTTGCGAGTGCCAGGTGCCACAGCCTGCTTCGCAAGACTGTCACATAATGAAGGGCTCAAAACTGCGCGATCCGCAAGTACAGAAACAGAAGTATCTGCATAGAGGAAAATGCAAAGACGAATGTCGGTCAATGGGATGTCACGGAACTTGCTCACAATGACCCGCTCGTCGGAGAGCTAAGCGAGGCCGTTGGCTCGCGGCCGTGCTCTTTTTGATGCTTCAACAGATCTCTTTTCCTGAAAAATCCTTTGCCACCAGTGCGATTACACCCCAACACGGCGCATGGGAAGAGGCTTTCGTTGTGGGTTTCTCGCAAATGCTTGGTGAACTCCTTCTGTGTTTGAAAGGCGATTTGCTCTGAGCTTTCAGCCAATGTTGGAGAAGTGGCAGCTGTTTGCGAGTGATATGTACATCCCTCGTGTGGACAACTCAACACCCTCTTCCTAGCTGTACCTTTTCGAGGGGACGATTCATACTGTCGAGTTTCCTCAGAAACATCGATGTTGTGATAGGTTGAAAGATGCTGGGTCAGGTGATCTGGGCGAGCAAATCCTTTGTATCCAGAAAACCTCAAGCAATACGGGCAGGGGTAAAGTGCTCTGGGGCTGAATCTGTCAACATGTCTGTTTAACACGTCGAATCGGGAAAAGACCTCTCCGCAGACACAGGCATAAGGTGAATGTTGAGTTTGACTTGCGTGGCGGTCGAGTGTGGTCTTATTCCGAAATTGCGCGGTGCATTCCTGGCAGGCATTCGGAGCTTCTTGCTGAATTTGTGCATGTGGAGCCTGCATCATACAGATCTCGCCAAAGTTTGCCATGAGGTCGGCACCTTGTTGAAACTCCGGTGTTGAAAACTGCATCGAAAGAGTGCCTGGAGGATTGTGATACTGTGCGTCACGAAACTCCATTAGTCATGGTTGAAAGGTCAATCAATCTGATATTGAAACCTGCGAGTTCTGCGGCACAAAAGGCAACAAAGAAGCCCCTCAAGCCAGATCTCGCGCCCATTGGCTCGACCCTCCTTGGTAGATCACATCTGCATGGTCTGAGTAGTTGGCACGATAAGTGGTGCCCGCGATATCCTGATCACGTGACTGAGCTTGACCCGGAGATGGGGGCGCCTCTGAAGCTATAGCCGGAATTGGTGTAATCATTGAAGGCATCGTCACCATTATTTCAGGATCATAATTCTCGTCATCAAACAGATTCGAATTCGCCTCGTACTGTGGTGCAAGATCTCTGAAATCACGTGGGAAGGCAGCCATGGATTGCTGGTGGGTAGCCTGGAGTTCGCCTTGGCACTCTGGCTGATTTGATTGGGTATGTTCCCACAGTGGTTCATGGGAAGCGAATATTCTTTGTTCTGGACACGGGGAACACGCCCACATGTTATTTCGCCGCAGATGTTGATCCCCACGATTACGGTCATCCAATTCTTGATTTCGGTCGGGGTCCATTGTTCTCTACATGATTGCATTTGAGCATCAACATTAGGATCGGCAGTGATGGGGATAGGAAGGTGTGGCTTACAAGTTGGGGTAGCCAAAGCCTCAGCTTCGACTGATTCAGGCGTGTGTCCGGGTGTTAATGTTCTGCCTCGTTCTTTGGATTCTTTGGTCGGGCTCAGGGCAGGTATAGGTATTCTGATTGCTAAATAGGACTGACTTTGAATTCTCACCCCCTTCTTTTGACCTTGCTGTCATGTCCAAGTGTTAAAATTTGCCTTAATATATATATATGAATAGTGGTTCGCATTTTTTGCGACCCAGACTCAGACGCATGATTTGGGGTGATGGGCGTGCCCACCTCGCTCCCCGAGAATATCTCGCCTAGCCCATGTTTCGTTGCCCATTTCACTCACCGACACCATCGCAGATGCGAACAAACAAACGGAGACTGCCACGCCACAAAGTCTGGATCGTTGGCTTCCGTGCGAAGCTCAGATGCAAGCCTGTCAAAAAAAAATCACTAGAGCTGGGCGTGGGACCCATGAAACCCTTGCAAAGCATCTTCACAAAGGGCGGGATTTGTGCAAAGGGACGCCGAAGCAGCGACTCTGAGCAGATTCGAGAAGGCGGTCCACAATCTACTGGATGCCATAGTTCGTCCTTCGATTGTTATAAGGGCGAGATCAGACACCGTCCTTCAGCGAAGCTCATCAGCGAAGACGTGATGCGAGTTGCGAGGTTTATTAAGAGGATTCCTACGTCGCAGAACATTTGCAATTTGCGTCCAGAGGAGAGAGTCTTTACAGCCTGGGATGAATGAACAATTGTAGCTTACGGTCTTCCAGATATTATTAAATTCTCTTTCGCGTCCAGCAAAAGATTTGGCTCGGGGCTTTCTCTCTCGTTCACTGCAGATAGCATAGCGGGTTGAAGTGTCAACACGAAAAGTCGAAACCACGGTCCTTGGACCATGGCAAGATTAACCATCGAGTCAGCCTCAGCAACAGATTATACGGCAAGACCCCCCACTTCTCATCGCTGAATAGGGGCATCGTGGCTTGAGAACTACCCATGACGTATTTTGAACCAAATCAATGAAGCGCAGGCGATGATCCAGAAACATGATTGGTACAGAAGCCAGAAAGTTGCGTTTCGAGAGGGCGAGAATACAGGGCGAGTCGCCCTTTCCACAAGACATAAGTCCAACAATGCAACAGTCGGAGACGGAAGACCGGCTGGGGCAGGGGCTCAGCGTTGCCTCAACCCTTCCGGTTGGTGATTTAGCTCGCGTGGATGTCTGGGGTGTTGGAAGAGGGCGTATGCATGGGTGAGGAAAGAGATCACGTTAAGGTATCACTAACGCAGCCAAGCCATGCGTGGCTGTTTGGCTCTCGCCTAAAAAGAAACCGCTGTGTCCTTTTCTTTTCAAGACAGGAAGACCTGCGGATTTCGTCACGTGGCGAGTGACCCGATTGCTAAAAGTTTCTTCGTCCAGGCAAATCCCACTCGATATAAACTTTACCAGTGCTGAATTATATCAAATATCAATAACCTTGTCTAAACCTTTGGCTAGCTGAAGAAGAGACGGCTAGAGACTGTTATCACGTGATTGAGATTCACGAGAGGCTCTATATCTCACTTAATCAATTGCAGCCGAAGATATTAAAAACTTCCAGGATGATAATCCGCACCCAGAATACTTCACCAAGCTTAAATTAACTCATGTCGACCTCTTTTCTCAAAATCTAGTATTGGAGGATTCGATTCTGGCTTCCTCTTTGTATACTCTTAAGTTTGGAATGAGCCATAATGCCCAGACGCTTGGGTCAGTATACTAGTATATTATGGTTAGTGGTTGTCTTTGTCATTATTAAGCCTCAGGTTATTAGCCGCCGCCTTTGGTGTGGCGGTGATTCGAGGCTCCGCTGATGTGCATCGTACTCCGTATCCGACAACACTTCCTGCATCAATTCGACGACAACCAGTAAGGTACCCCAAAGTAGCACCGAATCTTGCGATGTCACATATTGACCTGATTAGAACAAGTAATATGAACTCAAGCGATTTATTGATTCTCGATACAACCATCGGAGCGACAGACTCAACACTGAAAGGAGGGATGGTTGATCCTCCTAGGTCGATCTACCGGGACCTCGACCAAACCAAACGCGAGATCAGGCTCATGACCCTATCCCCTGGACCTTTCGCGGCACAAATCGAATGTCGACTCTCCATACCCTCACTACGAGACGAGATTCCGGCTAGGACGATGAGTCAAATCTCGGAAATCGTATTGCAAAATCGGCCATTCAAGGCCAGAAAAAATCTATACAGGGCTCTTATCCGACTCAGACAACATGATAAGTCCCACATCGGAATTGAGATGCTCTCTAACTCTAAGCGATTTCAGGATCGACAATTCAAAAATCGAAGATTGATGTTTCGACTCAGTTCCAACTTCCCCAAGCTGAAGGTGCTTGAACGCAGATCAACGCAACCACAGTCGGAATGTCACTGCTTACGGTACACTTTCCCCAGCTCTCGAACCCGAGAAGTCGGAAACGTTATGGCAAAATGATCGAATACCAACTAAAGTGAAGCAAGTGAGTCGGAACTGAGCTTGAGGATCAGCCTGCTACGGAGCCATATTTGGAAGATTATGCCAAATTTAGCATAGCTTGAATTCTTAGGAGGCTAGAGATTGAGTGTAGGAGGTTGGAAGGTCTAGAACGAATAGGAAGTATCTTAATGAGAGAAGATACAGCTCACAAGTTGGCGGAACTTTTCACGTGCAATATCTCTTGATAAGAGAGGATACTGCTGCTGAATGACCCAAGGAACACCAGTTATTATAGTATTGGGAGACATTGAGAACTTTAATTGATTTGAATGATCTAAAACAGTATGCTTTGGAGAGTCCTGCGATGAAGGACAAAGGAGATCATGCTGTCCCGAATTACTGAATTTGAGTAGTAAGGGATTTTGATCGCAATTACACTAGCGATAACAGGTAATATATCATACAAGTTTTAAAACTTCTCTTTCACTTATGTCCTTAACCTTGTATTTGGGCAATGTGACTAATAACCATACGGCAACAGTTACGAGTGTCAAGCCACCAGCAACACCCAAGAATACCCAGAAGTAAGCAGTGATAACGCTTTTCCCCTCTTCAGCGTTCCAGTTGAACACTCCCATGGAGAATATTGACTTGTTTTAATTAGTATATAAGTACGAAATCCCCGCAGACTACCTTACCGCGACAGACGTCAGTGGCAAATAAATCATTGTCAAAGTAGCGATAGACCTCATCTGTGCATTGTCCCGTTTTGTCTCCAATGCAATCGAGTTGCTAACTTCACTCTCTCGCCTTGCGATGTCACCCGTGACCTAGATTGTTAGCGCTATTCTTCCTGTAGAAATGGTAGCGAATCGTGTAAATATATACACACCAATTTTGTAGTCACTGTAAGGTCTTCCATAACCATTTTACAGTCATCTATCTTACGATCATATTCCTCAGAAATCTCAAGAAGCCTTTCACGCATACGACTCCCATTTTGCCTGATCCTTCTCCTGCCCTCATCGTCAATGTCTGGCATTAGATTTTCACACTCCTTAAGGTGGCGATCCTGTCCACGAAAGCTTTCAAGCTCCTGGATATGTTCAACCATTTTTAACAACTGGACTTTCACATCACCAAGTCCATTTGCCAAGTTTCTGCTGTCATTATAGAGCTGCAAAAGATCACTTGTCTTCTCACCTTGACAATTCATTATTTGCCTCCAGCTCCGTGTTTCACTGCCAAGTGCTTCGGTACGTAGAATAAATCTGTCGACGAGTCCCTCAACATACTCGAGTAGACGTTCTCGTTCAAGTTCAGCGAATATGCCCGGTAGGAGTAATGGATAGCGCACAGCTTCTCCACAGTTTTCGATACGATTTATGATATCTTCTGTCTGTTTGTCGTTGCAGCCGTAGATGATCGCGATAGTGAAACCAGTTTTGGAGAGATGAGTTGCAGATAGCGCAAGATCATCTCGCCAAGAATGAGACATTCTAGAAGTGTACACTATTTAACATGTCAGGTATTGGATCGAAGACAAGCTCTAGGTGAATGAGAGACAAACCAATTCTATCCTCATCACACTCATTATATGGATCAATCATCCTGGAGAACTTGGCTATCCCACGGGCAATAGTACGCGTAATTACTCGGTGGACTTGAAACTTGAGTGCAATTGTCTGAAATAGTCTTCTTGAGAAAGGTAGATAAGATACTGGTTGTGATTGCCCGTTGACAGCTGGTGCACGAGAGCAGAGTCTAATTTTACATATGAGCACTTCTTCAAAAATCAGCCACGGAGCCTCCATAACTGACAATACACAAAGACCGCCTGTTGGCTTTCCTTTGCAAAGGAATCGATCCTGAATTAACTTAATTAAGAGTCCAATGGCAGTCTGAGTTCTCGAAGACTTGCCTCTCCAAGCCATGAGTCCCACTCTGTTTCAGTGCGCAAGTTCCAAGACTGGAGCCTCTGCATAGTATGAGCTACTTTGTGTCCTTGTATTGTAACTTGATTCATTCAATGATACCTCGTCTGTCACAAGTTTCCGCACAATTGTACATTGTCCCTGTCCATATCTGAAATACCCGAAAGTCGACTCTGGTAGCTCAAGATCAAGCGTCGGCCAATCCATTGGTCATAAGTCTGTAAACGTACGGGTACGTACACGGAAGCATCGGTCTTATGACCGAATCTTGGGTGGACAAGTTCGGCAAGCCAGATAAGTATTGCTTCGGTGCCCCTACCCCTGTGGTAGCTGAGCGCATCTTAGTTCTCATGGTGCACACCCTCCGCAAAAACTCTGGACAAATCACAGCCATGTTATGCAGGTGTCGTCAGACAGGAGCCTTGTTGGGAAACTTGCTTGAGTGATTCGCCTAGAGATATTCGAAATTGGGCAGAGATGCATAAGGCTCTGCTGCCAGCATACATCAAACGTTACTCGGTGTGCGGCATCCGCAGTCCTTGGGCGCCTTAATCGGGCGAGATATGGTGGGCACACTAACGCATAACTCCAAGGGCGATACACAAGCCGCGCTGGGTTGGTCGAGAGGCCAAACATTTCGTAGTGGCCTTAGAACAGGGTGTTTGATATCTTCCGAGGCGAAGGCATAAATTCATTTATAGAAAGAATTAAATAAAACCTTCCTAACGTCAAATCTTCCTTTTGATGCTTACTGAAACGTCAGAAATTATGGGGTCAGCTGATCATTTATCAACCGTATCGCCTCAACCGCAGACAGAACAAGTCTTACGTATGAGATACAACGACATAGCAACACTCCAGGAAGGCCTTAACAAGATCTACGGCCATGGGCAGTACAAATTACGAGCAAGTAAAACCGACACTAGATTCCTCGATGGCTGTGCTGATAGTCTAGTAGACTCGATCGGATCGATTCATAGTCTCTGCACAGCGACGCCTAACTGATGTAAGAAAATCTGCCTATTTAATCTCTCACCCAAACTTTCTGACCTCCGTAGGAAGAGATGCAAGAGCTGGAGAGAAACATGTATCAACATTATAAGCAGTAGGCGGCGATTGATGCAGCGGGAGATCCAACTGGTGAAGAACAATGTCAAAATTGATTACTTTCCACTCCGAATCCACGCATAATTGATTTGGCAAACTTTACTCTCAAGAATATGGCCACACATTGTGAACATAGGAGTTTCATAAAAGCTTCATTATCAACTAACGAGTGCCGTTTTGCCACACCACCCACTGTACAATCGGTTCTCAAAATTATTCTTCACGCAACCCCTGCATGTACCTCTCTACCATTTCTCCTTTCCAATGGTCTACAGTGTAGTGGACAGAGGCCAATTCGATAACATCTAGACTTTAAAGTGTCTTTGGTCAATAAATGCATCATCTTCAGGTCGAGTGAACTGATCCACATATTCAATGCCAGCGGTCTGATGCTCACACATTGTTCACCTCTGGATTGTCCCCGCCTCCCCACCGGCGCCGCTCAATGCCCCCGCCCAGTCGTACGATGCTGTTGATTATGCGGCTTGGAAACTCTGTAGTTCTCTCTTACAACCCGCTCTTTCCTTTCCTTCTTTCCTTCCTTCTTCCCCCGAGTAGTTTCCTCCTCATAGAGTAACTCTTTCTCCAATCTGTTGCGAGCATTCTCTCCAGAACCTGTCATCTTTAGCGCATGTCGTGAGTGTAGTAGTTAAGGTACCACTAGTTAGAGTGTTCACCAAATCTTTGAGGTAATCATTGATGCTGAAATTGTGGCCCCGTCTGTGATCTTGCTATACGCTATTTTGATGAAAAGTTGGAGTATGTGCTATCCTCTCTAGTCCGTTCAAAGAACTCCTTCATTTTCAGCGAGACTTCGTACGCAGTAGCTCGATCGGAAGGGTTTACCAACAACATTTTCTCCTGGATGAAGGAGAGAAATTCGTCAATAAAGTCACTACAGTTGCTGTCTCGGCGTAGTTCTTTCATCCAGCCGACGACTCCAGGTTTGATGATCGGTCCTGTGGCTGAGATACTGAAATACGTATCTTGACTGATATTTTCATCTTTGGGGTCGGTTTCTTCTCGGCAACTCGGAAATTCAATGTCTACAGCTTGCCAGCCCTTGAGATACCACGTAAGAAATTCGATCCAGGTACATGCAAGGCCCCATATGTCGGACTTCCTTCCAATTTTGAAAACACCATTGGATTCAAATTCGGGAGATTTGTATGTTGGCGAATTTTTTGCTCTCTCTGGATCTGATAGTGACTTCGTCATGGACCTGTGGGCTTTTGCAATACCAAAGTCTGCGAGCACCAATGTGCCTGCGCCCCTGCATCCAACATGCTCGCCAAACCATAATATATTGCCAGGCTTAATGTCCCCGTGGCGCCCATAAAGCCGCTCCCCGTATTTGTCGGCTGCTATCTGATCCATTTCCGTCTCCTGGTCTTGGTGGATGACCGAAAGAGTCTCAGCAATTCTCCAGCATTGCTCGGCCATCCAACACGATGTGTGTTGACCGTCGCCGCTTGATTTGTTCTCCCAAAGTTGCCTGAGGTCACCCGATGCCCAAGGGAAGAGCAGATAATATTCCGTCTTGTCACCGTCGGACATCTCAAAGGTGCACAGTAACGGACTTATGTGTAGCTTGTCGCCTTTGCCATTGAATAGTTTCCAGACGTAGACTTCTGAAAGGAAGTCCTGTTTCGTAACTTGTCCTGTCAATTGCTTCAATGCGTACCATCCATCTCGGTTTTGGAACTATATCTTGTGGGTAAGCGGTGCAAATCGGATGTTAAGCTTCTTACCCGAAATTCTCCGAAGTCACAACTTAACGGATCCAACTTTATTTTTGAGACAGTGCTATGCCCACCATAGGCAGCAGGCTTCCGCTTAATCTGAAGCAGTTTCTGTGCCGCTGAACTCCTGTCATCTTCTCGATGACCCCTTTTTTCCTCCCTTCCGCAGTCCTCTCTAGCAATGATAGGCAAGATATCATTGCTCATTAGATGGTAATGGAGAACTCTCTCACTAGGACGTGCGAAGAATGGTGTCAAAAAGTTCCATTGCCAATGGAAGAAGTTCTGCCATTGATTCTTGGGCCAACCTTTTATAATACCGAAGAGACCGTTCTTCAAAGGGACACCGTATTCCTCATCTCTGAGTTCGCCTTGTAGCGGGAGGTTCGAGTCATCTATATTTTGCTCTAGGAAGCTTGCGATGAATTTGCCCTTGCTGAATTGGAGCAGAATTGCAAAGACTTTGCAATACGAGGAGCATATCTTCAAAGCCTCCGCTTCCATTAGCTGGGCCTTTTTGGCGTAGACTTTGTATCCCGCCAGCACTTCTTGGACTAGTTTAGGCGTAATGGCTCTACGTAAAGCTTGTAGGTGTGTTATAGACTTGTCGTTAACAGTTGTGGACTCTATGCCTGCGATCCTCTTCATCATTCTATTTTCTGCCGGCTTCTTCGTTTCTTTTTGTGTAGACAATCTCCGATCGACAGCATCAAGTGATGTGTCAATATCTCCAAGCCTGTCGTGCCACAACCCTCTTTTATTTGCCTCGTTGAGATATTCCTGGCCGCGGTCATGGCAACAATCCAGCTTAGCTGCCATATCTTCTGGTCGCGAAGTCATTGCGTCTCTGCAAGAAAATGTGATGCCTTTGGGAGAATAGATGTAAGTCTAAGCTTTGCTTAACGTCTCTTAGCCAAAGTCTATCCCAAGTAATGGTTAGATCAAATACCTAGCTAATGACATTAGGTGGAATGCACTCCTCCGAGATGAACTAACCGATTCATATGCTCTGGGTCTTTTAGGCTTTCTTGGTTTGGCTTGTAACACGTCTTTGGAGATGATCCGAGTAAGCTAGCTGGACACACTTGGCCCTCGACACTTGGGGTTTGGAATTAATATGCCATTAGAAATGCCTGCCTGCAGCTTAGCAGTTGCTTATATGTTAGGGGGCTTTCCAAGGGCGGCTCAGACATTGAAAGACAGAACGCTAGGCTGCTACAGCCATTCGCCTGACTAATGGGTCTAGTATTTACTAATTCTCAATGGCGAGGCAGATGAGATGGCAGATCACAGTCTATTTGATTTACAGGGATTTAATGGTTCACCGATCCTTATATTGTGGCTCGGACTTTCCAATGAGTTTCCCTCAGAAAAAAGCCTGATCGATTTGAGGCTCATCAGCAAATTACGCCGCAGCTGATATAGGGCTATCAATGCGGCCTGCGGGGTATGGCTTGAGTAAGGCATCCATTGAAGCAAAGACAAACAGTTCTGCTAGTCGGGCGTTGGATAGCAGGCATGTTTAGGCCCCGATCATGAATAGTTATCGCAAGGATACTGCAAGTTACTCACACTCTTGCTCATATGCTTGTCAAGCGGGACAACAAAACTCCCTCTTTGAACGTAGAAATAGTATTACGATAGACGAGTTGAAGTTCGCTGTAGCTTCCGCTGTCACCCGCCAATAATAGACTAGAAATAACCCTGACTGTTGAAACTGTGGAATTGAGGGGTATCGTGTCCTGGAAAAAGCTCGCGAGAACAAGGCTAGAGCCAACTACTCTACAATCGTTAAAGGAACGAATAAAACACTGTCGCCAGTGAGCTACTAGATATCATGCCTTGCATATTCGGTTGTGAATAGGGTGGGCATACTAATCACCAGCCCGTCGACAACACGTCATCTCCTTCCAGAGCCAACCACGCCCGACAGCCTCGTGATAGCGTCCCGTGAAACACCGCCACGGTAGCCATGCATACACAAAATGAAATGCGAGCTCAAATGATAGGACCAGGGCCAGCATCGATTGTATGCCGATCTTTCGTATGACACCCATATTTTTGTAGCGATGATGGAAGCTGGGTTCCGTTGTCTCAGTCAAGGCTGGCGCGAGTAAGCCTTGGAGGATATAACACAACAAGAACTTATCTGAACCTGATGAGTCAAACTCGAGAAACCTAATTGATGTTTGTGACATGCCGGCTTTGATGCCGTTTAGGGAAAGTATTCGTAACCAGATTGACCGTAGCGGTGGCTATGCGTCATTAGATCTACTATGCTCAGTGGTAATTGCACCTCGTTTCCAAGCGTGGGACAAAAATTGTATATAAGATTGGCATTTCCTTGTTTAGCAAAAATACTGGGCTACTATAATGACTTCCCATCCTCAACCGGCACTCTCGAGTTCTGTTTCTTTTATTTTTGAGCATCCTATTCAGCGCTTCGATCAGATGTTCCCGTCGAGCCACCGAAATCACTCTAGTGGAAAGTCTACGCAGAAGCAGCTGGGATCAATGGATGTAGCACAGAGGAGACAGGAAAAAGCCAAGTACAATTATTCGATATCTGCATCAGATATTGACCAGCAAACACTGGTTCAGTTTTTGAGGCGCGAATTTGGAGAGAATTTTCGCGTAAAGGTAATTTTGAAGACTTAGTCATCTTTTTTCTCTGCCGATTTAACGGACCAAACTATAGCTTAAAAATGACAACTTCTTCCTCGATATTCCCACAAAAATCACGGTAAATTATATTATCTTTTGAAATGCCCTTTACTAACAGACACAGGACGATTTCCTAAAGGAATACGGCTACTATATCGACCGCTAGCACATTATCTGGGGAGCTCAGTTCACGAAGTATTTGGGCCAGGATACTGTTTTACCTACTAGCCTTTCCAATACAGAGTCATAACGTGGGCATCGGTCATTCGCCAAGTGGATATGCATATTATGTTGATTTATCTGAAGACAAGGATAGGGGCGTGAAGCTAGAATGTATGTCACATTAACACCACGAGTTAGTGATGTCGGAAGACAGGACGACATATTGTTCGAACGATGTGGCACTATAATGAGGATGAGTCTGATACACAATTGGACTAGCATTTAATATTTTTATATCTATATCTATGGTCTCATTCTGTTCCAGTAGTCGATGTGCTGCAGCATTTGGATTCGACGTTCGGACCTGAGATATTTCCAAATTCTTGCCAGCCGTGTATATGCTATTTGCGATTCCGTTAGCTCATGTCACCTCAGCCCCTTCAATGAGACCTTAGCTAACAGTTGTAGTGAGTCTTTCGGCGACCCTATCAAGGCCAAACATACGACTACCTAGCATCTGGCCTATAACGTCTTACCCTAGCATAAAAAAAAGAATGGCTAGGACTAACTATAGAACAACAAAATATTGGCAGGAATAAGGATGTTATAACGCCTTTACAGTTTTCATTCTACTGCTCGTGAAGCTGTGAGAAAATAAAGTGCGAAATATAATATATCACGTGATACTATAGTCACGAGACGTTCCCCAAAGCGTTCATCAACTTTGAAGCGCCTTGATAATCATGGCAACATGTGAATGGATATCATCATCAAAATCTTCCTTGGCTCAAGTGCTAGACCCCACTTTTCATTCTGAATGTTCCCTACTGAAAATTGCTTAAGAAGAAGTTAAGGGAATCTCCTTGGGGTCTTGTTGTTTCTGCTTAAATAGAATTAAACATCTTATAAGCGCCATTAAGCATCGAGTGACTTCTCGCCGGAAAACGTGGCCTGAGATAGAAAAAGATTTCCATAACTTCAAAAATACATGTTGGAAGTGCAAAACTCCGGCCGATGACACCAACTTTCTCAATTTAGTCAATTGCAGCTAAAGATGCTGTAAACATCCGGGACGACAATCCGCGCTCAGAATACTTTCACCAGACTTGAAATGAACTCATGTCAGCCTCCTTTCTCAAAATGTGGTGTCACAATCTCTTTTTGAACACTCAGGAATACATAGATGCGTGGAACGATGGATAAGTAAGAAAATGGAGTCAGCCAGAAATTGAAGGAGACATCTGCCTATGCTTTATTTGGGGGCGCACGGGGCACGGCGAGAGCAGAGCATAAGCGAAGCTGCAGGAGAGATATAAATGCCGGGCCATAACAGACAAATATAGGGCGAGCTTGGGGCAGTCTGTGGCCTGGAATAGAACGGGAACGGGCCATTTCCCGGGAGTGGCTGATATCCTGGACATGCACGGCGAGATCGATCTTGAAAGGGGGGAATGAACATTAGATACCTCCATTTTCAGGAGATTATTGAATTTGAGCTTCTTGAATTCTTCCGTGTAAGCTCTTTGTACCAGTGCTCCCAGAGCTCTCGGACTGTTCGGACGCGCTCACCAAAGTCTCACTGTAAAGTTCTGACTCTGCCTCTCCCTATTCGTGTTCGGTGTAGGAGGAGGCGCAGACGCTTCCCTACAGGGTCACCCCGTCGCGACGAGGTCACTTTTCATGCGACCACCGCCTTGGCCACACTCCCGCCGCCACCATCTATTCTCCCACTCCCTCTCCCACTTCCGTTGTACACCACAATCACGCACATCCAGTGGCATGCGAGATGCGAATGGCGGTGCATTGCCTCCATGATTCAACCAGAAAAGGTTCCGAGGAGCTTCGTACTTTCACCCGGGATCCTGTGCTCGCTCCTCAGTGGATGAAGATCAGATCAGGGCCCCGGATTCCTGGATTTTGGATGCTAGCTACAGATGTCCCAAGATAAGTCAGACTTTGCTGTCAAAATAATTGTTTGCAATCCCACTCGTCTATTCACTCCGGAGTTCAACCCGACCAACTTCGTTGGGTCGGGACTTTTCCTTTATGTACCATCCTATTCGCCGTCAGCCATCTCAGTTCGCGCATCAATAGCATTGTCGTCTTGTCGTCTTTGATCATTTAATTCAAGATGCGCCTCAATATTGTCCAGCGATCGGCAGGCGATTGTCCTGCAGCTCAACAATGGTATGTCTGCGTTGCCAATAGCTTCACGGGCTGCTGTTCAATCGACGCCTGCGATTCGAAAGGCTGTCCGGACTCTCTACAATCATCTTCAGCCTCGCAGCTACTGACTACGACTCTGACTGTGTCCACTACACCATCTTCCACTGTCTTATCGTCGAGCTCCACTACAGAATCCTCCTCATCCTCCTCTCTCTCGACTTCGAGCTCTCAAAGTCCTACAAGTTCTCCAACTTCTACGACAGCATCAGTACTTAATAATGCTGGTTTGGCGGGCTCAACCACCCTATCTGCAGCCGCCATTGCAACAAACTCTCCAACACATACAGCAAGCTCAAGCAGCTCAAAGTCCGATACGACACCGATCATCGCAGGTGTTATCACCGGCGTTATTATCGCAGCAATCATGTCCATCCTAATCTGGTTCTGTCTCCGAAGACGCAAACAAAAGAAGGCGATCCGAGAATCAATCTTGCAATACGGAGTGCCAAACAAAGAGTTTGTGCTTGATCGATCAACCGGACAATCATTCCAAGACCAAGACGATGATGGTGTGTTTGCACCATTCGGAGGTAAATTACTCCATTCCAAAAAGTCACAATCGCTGTGGAACGATTGAGAGCAAGCTTTACTGACAATTGCTCGTAGGACGCTACCAATCACGCAACTCTTCCCGCTCAGAACCTCATCCTCAACCCCTCCCTGCCATCCTTCCCACCTCACCTCCGCTTCACGTCAGCCATATCCGCAACTCCCAATCCAAATCCCGTGCTCAGGAATCCGAACCCAGCATTCCAATCGACGATGCCGAAGACGCACCACTACCAACCGATCCCGAGAAAGCTGCCTTGACCCCACCACCCGAGCATGAACATCCCATCTACGGCCTCCTAAGTTTTGATCCTCATCCCGGAACAGCATTAAATCCTAACCTCGAACCGATACATGCACACCCGTCTACGCTTCGAGACTTACCTTCTTTCACTTCTGGTCAAGAGGAGAGAGAAAGAGAGCAGAGATATAGATCCCTTCCTCGTCGGACCTCAGAAGTCACGAGAAGCACCACCACGAGCCGGCGTCACCAATTATGGCGGAACAGCGAGTCAATGACCGCAAAGCCAAGTCCTGTCTCTACCATGACAGGCTCACCCGTTCCTGGTATGAGTGAAATGGACGCTGCTGATGTTCAGTCACCAGTACCAGGACGCAGCGAACTAGACGGCGGAGAAATTCCCAGTAGCTATTTCTCAACTGCTATACCCGCAAAGTGTAGTAAGAGGAACAGCATTTACAGAGACACGACCACTGTATCTCAACACTCCATCCCCATTCGACTCGGCGTCAACTCAAACTCTCCTTTGCTGTATTCGCAAGGTTCATTCTCGCTAACCGAACCTCAATCACAACCCGCAAACGAGACAAAGCAACCGCAACAAATGGTTGGACCAAAAGGTCTAAACCTCACCTCCCCTGGCCTTCATTCCAATTCTCACACCAATTCCTTGCCCGAAGACTCTTACTTCAAATCTCCAAGTTTATTCGTCAGCACGAGAGAAGTACTCGATGGTCTCAACAAAGAAGTCTCCGTGTCACCTGAGCTCTCACGATGGAGTGGCGCAACGGCTGTTGGGAATCTCACACCTGGTGGGTGTATTGGGGAGGGAAAGAATGGAGTTCTTCGGTTGGCTGGAGAGGGAAAGCAGGAAGCAAAAGATGCGATTCTCGGAGCTGATAAGATCACGATGCTTGAGGGAATTAGCGATAATAGGCTAGGAGAGACCGAGAAAGAGAAGACCCTGAGAGAGGAATTAACGCCATTGAGTGGAGGAAGAATGAGTGCGAATGTGGGTGGTGAGCGGGAATGGGGTGGGTGGGCTTTACGCTGAAGCTGTCTTTCTTTCCTCCACCTACTTCCACTTACTTGCATCATACCTTATGGAGTTTCGAGGGTTGAGGGGTGAGGAGTGAGGAGTGATTACGGGAAGCAGGGAGTTTATGAGAGCGGAGTCCTTGGAAGGCAGGACTTGTAATGATACCCGTGCTTTTGCACATGATCGATTGACTAATGGTTAATGATGTATGATAGATATTACCGAAGCCTTAGAGGGGCATGAGCATGAGCATGAGCATTTGCGGTTGCATGGGCATAAGTTCATGAGTGTTATGCCTGAAATCAGTGCAGAAGATTAGAGTATAGAAGAATCAAGATTTCAACGTATGAGAACAAATCACGTGTGAATGTGAGGGTGTGAGGAGGTGAAGAAACAGAGGTCTGAGATGATGCATATGCGCTCAGTCTTCTCTGGCCTAACAGCCTCTATCCAAGGCATACTCTCTCCCCTTTCTAGCTCCAGATCTCCCAGTCTCGGTCCTATATAGGACATCGTATTACCCATCTAATCAGCCAAAGAAACGCCATGACGAAAGAAGAAGGTATCTTCACCACCCATCCCATGCCATGCCATTCAATGCAACAAATTTTCCCCATCCCAATCCCATCCCGAACGCCTTTCTTTCTTTCTTTCAATCCCACTCAAATTCCACAATCCCCTCCCATCAATTCCCATACCCCATCAGCTTCGTAATCTCATCCAACAGCTCCTGCAGCTCCTCATCACTGATCTTGTCCTGCAAGCTCGGAACCAACGTCTTCGCCTCTTCCGCCGTATCACAGCACAAACTCCCCAGTTGCGCCCGCTCGAATTTCGCAAGTTCCTTGTGTGCTGATAACAGGCGTTCCACGGCTTCGACGTTCTCTTTGCGTTTGAAGCGCGCAAAGTGATCTAGGTACTCGGTTGTTTTCAAGAGCATTCTGTTGAAGAACGAAGAAAGTCAGCCTTGTCCCATCCCATTCCCATTCCCATAACTCAATTCCAAGCAGACATTCTGCACCGGTCTCTCTCGAGCCGCTAATGGGCCTGTTGAGATGATGGGGTTGAACTAGAGGGAGGAAAAGACGTACTCGGTCTCATTGACATTCTTCTTGTCCATTCTCCGTTTTGCGACAAGGGCGTTTATCACCAGTGCCGCTTCACTGTGTGTCAAGGCGTCCACGTCTTGGAATTCTCCTAGCTTGAGCTCGGCGGCTGCTTCCTCGTCGCCCTGCGGTGCTTCGCGGCTTCGTGATGTGGGGGCTGGTGTTGCCATCTTGATCTCAGGCTCGTAGTTGCGCGTATGGAAGAGGTAGTCAAGAGAAGAGGGCGGGAAGAGGTGCTCGTGTGAGCGCGAGGAAGCTTGATGGTGGTCGAAAAGTCCGATGAATGGTAGAGGAGGTTCGTAGAAGCGGCGCGAATAGCTATAGAAGAGGTCAAGGTTTCTGTGGGTGCGTGGGAGAGCTGTATTGTAGCGGGGTGGTTGTCGCGTGAAGAAATTCTGAGGTTCGAGCTTGAGATTCGAAATATGGGGAAGTTTGCCGAGTCTTGTATGGACGCTCGAACTTCGATCATTGATGCGCCAGATGTTCTGCAGACAACAATCTGCATTTGAATACTACACTCGCTTTCTCTAGATATTTTCTCTGGGCTTTGGGACCTCTGCAAGCTTTCATTTCTTCTAGTACCAGCACTTCACGGAACGATTCCTACTCTCCCAGCGAGCATCAAAATGTACTTCCTCCTTTCTCCCGACTTCTTCGTAGCAATTCAAGCTGATAGTCTGCCACTTAGGGTTGTGTTTGCTTTAATAATAATCAACAAAGCCGGAGGTCTAATCTACCAACGCGACTTCGCAGAAGGGCTTAATAAGCTCTCCATAAACGACTACCTCGTCCTTGCTGGAACATTTCATGGGTACCTTGCCCTCTCTCCTCGCCCTTCTTCTTCGCCGTCCAAAACCATTACAAGCTAATCTCCTCCCAGAGTACACGCAATAACAACCCGTCTCCACCCCCTCCAATCTCATACCCACCCCTCATCCCTATCCGACTCCCGTCCCGACCCTCCCTCCGGAATCGAGGTCCTCGAAACCGAGAACTTCCGCCTACAATGCTTCTCTACCCTCACCGGAACGAAGTTCCTCCTGTTCACGGAACCGCAACAGCCGAATGTGGATAAGATTGTGGGCAGGATCTATGAGCTGTATAGTGATTATGTGATGAAAAATCCGTTTTATCAGCTGGAGATGCCGGTGAGGTGCGAGAGTTTTGATAGGAAGTTGGTGCAGTATGTTAGGCCGTTAAATAGCAGGTGATAGAAAGGGAAGAATGATAGGATGGAATGGAATGGAGAAGAAATGTTGGCTGGACCGAGATACGGACAAGAGGAAGGCCCGGAGCCCCAGACTTGGACTGAGGCATGGTGGATGAAGGATATGACGGTAGAAGGGACTATTGTTCTACGCCAATGGACAATAGGCAAATGGTAAAGTAGCTACCAGGACAAATGCTGCTTGTGGAGTAGCGAGGACGCACATGAAAGTGCAGAGAAATTCAGAAGCAAAGTCTGGCTATAGATGTTCTCACGGCATTTTATGGCCCATCTAGTGTACAATCATACAAATCTAACGCCAGGAGCAATGCAGATCATAACAGCCCACACCCTACGCCGTGTCCATCTTATCTGCATCGTCGTCCTTCTTGTCCCCACTTGGCTCTCCATCCTTCCCCAATAGAGGTGCCTTCTCTCCTTGTTCGTCTTCCTCCTTGATATTCTCCAGCTTGGCTTTGTCCTCTTGTTCCTTCTTCTCTTTCTCCTGTTTCTCTAATCTCGCCTTCTCTTCTTCCATACTCATTCTCAACGCAAGAGCCAATTCTGGGTCGACCGAAGGATCAATACCAAACTCAAAGGCTTCTCCGCCACCAGTGCCCTCTGCTCCACCTCCAGCCCCGGCCCCTGATGCATCGCCATTCAATATCGGTGTCGTAATGAGCTGATCGGACAGCAGACCAGGTCCTGGGTGAATGACAGTAATATGCGATCCTTCACCACTCTTCACATTCTCGTTGAAAGCATTCAACTTGTTCACCGTATCATCATCAAGCTGACCAAACGCCACGAAATCGATGCTGATATTATTCTTCTTCATCTTCTTCGCCAGCTTGACCAGAGTCTTGTCGTCTTCGGCGATCGGGCTGCAAGTAAAGACAACAATGCGTTGACGTTGGGATTTATTCTGGCGGTGCTTGAGAGCTAGCTATCCAGAAGTCAGCATCCGTCTTCCGTGCAGATTATACTCAACATACACCTGCAATTTGAATCCCCGTAGCCAAATGGCTGCTTCCTCTAATCTTACTCTTCGTACGATGTAATCCCTCCAAAATTTTGCCATGATCTGTTGTTAATGTGACCAGAACCTCTGGTCCCTTGCCACCCATGCTCATCAGCCCAACGGAAGATTCGGGGTTGCCTTGTGTGATGGCTGAGAAGATCAGAGAGACGGCATCGCTTTGTGCTTCGAATCGAGTAGGTGTGTAGTCGCCATTTCGACTGCTTTCGCTGTTGTCTACCACCACCATTACTGCTTCGAGAACCATGATGATAGATATGCCTCTGCTGAGGGCTTGATTAGAATGATCAAGAGGTGTCCGGAAGGAGGAATATGTCGGTTTGAGTTGTGGTTGAAGGAGATTCGAAAGCGTTGGAGTTGATGTGGTGAGGCTCAAGGTAGCTATTGAATGCGCGTACCTCGTCGTGAGATGATCCCTGTAAGTTTAAGCTCGGTTGGCGCTAAAGCGAATGCGGCTTCCCAAATGGTTTGTTTACTTTCAACCTCGCGACTCCAACGACGAAGAACTTCAGATTTCAGACGAAAACGGCCAGTAAACCGAATAATCCAACTCTTGGAGATACATAAGTCGAACTCCAAAGTTTAGCCCCACAATTTAAATTCATCCGACATTCAAAACCCCACGATATGGCTCCGACGCGTTCCAAGAAACAGCGCAAGTCCACAGAATCAGCAAGTTCTGTTGATGCACAGAGCTTTCCCGCCCCTCCTCAAATAGTACCCACGAAGACGCGCAGTCCTGCGACAACGCCTTCAAACAGAAGTCCGATCAGGAAGACAAAGATGGGCATTACAGCAGCGCAGAGGCAGGCATTGATTGACAACCTACAGTTAGAGAGTACGAATCTCGAGGTCTGCATGTTAAGCTTCACTACTGATCATTTTTATAGTCACCGAACGTGCCAGAAAGCTTAGAGCACAGTATACAATGCAGGCACAGCAGTTACGAACGCGTATTGAGATTCGAGTTAACAGAATACCCGTTGCATTACGGAAGGCGAAGATGGGAGACCTGTTTCTGAAGTATAGTGAAAGTGCTTCCAAGCCCGCTGTTTCCACATCACAGAAGATCAATTCCCCGGCCAAGAATCTGATTCGAGAGGGGTATGCCCGATCACGCGTCAGTCCTTCGCCACAGCGAGGCACCAAACGATTGAGGTACATATGTCTGTTTGAAAAGGGCCGAATATTGCTAACAAAATGCAGTGGTGATATGGATAAGGAAAATGAAGACATCGAGAATCCCAAGAAGCGAACACGAGCAGCACCAGTTCCACCCACACGTACAACATCCCGAGCGAAGATCCAACCCTCACAAGTCCTGTCTCCACGATCCGCCAACTCTCGCACCTTGCCACGCTCACCTGTTACACGTCCTGTGTCTCCGCAAAAATCATTCCTCGCACGACCTGTCTCTCCGTTGAAGCCAGCAGCACCTGCACCAATTGGAGGAGCACCAGGGGTCATGACGAACATGGTTGAGAAGGCGAAGACCTCGAGAACCACGGCTACACGAAAGGTCACAGCGGAGAGCAGTACAGCAGGAGCTGGGCGAGGAAGAAGAGCAGCACCTCCGGCATCCGCTCCTCCAATTGGAAAAGGCAGGGCGAGCACGATCAGCGAGAGTAGTGATTCGAGTAGCACGACTGTGTTGAGAAAATCCGTGCCAACGAAGAAGGCGCCTGCAAAGAAGACTATGATGAGTACGATCAAGGGAATAGGAAGCCAGAAGAAGATGCCACCAGCGGCGAAAAGCACAGCTTCAGCGGCACCTGTATCAGCTGGAAGGGTTCTTAGGAAGAGGAATTGAGATATGTGCTTGGAGTTTTGTTCTATTGGGATTTGTAGATTAGCGTTTGGCGTTACGGATTGGTTGGTTGTGTGGATACGAAAGGTATATGAACTCAACGCAAATGGTATCAGATTTCATTTCCAGATCATTGACGCCCATATCAAATCCTCTGCAGACGAAATTAACCCCCAGCCCCACTCCCTTTCTTCTTCTTGTCCTCCACCAACTCAATATTATCCTCTGGAATGACAGGAAACTTCTCCAGAAAGAACTCCTCAATCTCCTCACTAACATCACCTTGCACGACGATCTCTTCCCCTCCGCTAGGGACCTTTGTTACGGAGGCTCCAGTCGCGAATTTCTTGCCCAGATCCTTTGCGACCTTCTTGTTTTCGAGCCCAAAGTTCTCGAGTCCTGTTACGGTTGTAACGAATTTTCTCTGTAGGTAAGAATTGTGTCAGCTCCGTGCTGCCCACTTTTAAATATAATATGGCTTTCCAACGCACCTTATTTCTCTCGACACGCTTAATGATGACCTTACTACTCGCAATTGTCGCCGCTTGTTTGGCCTCCGCTGCTTCGGCTTTCAGCGCTTTCTTGTGTGCGTCTTTCTCTGCTCGTTTTTGGGCGTCGAGGGAGAGGGTGCTGGTTGCTGCTGCTAGGGCATCTGCAAGTTCAACTCATTAGCATATGTTTTTATGCGGAATTGAAAAAGGTGGAAAGTAGAAGAGAGGGGCAAAGACCTTCAGACCATAATCGCTCGTACATAGAAGCGTGGTTCTTCTGTAGCCAATCCTGACATTTCTTCACTGTGCCGCCAAACTCGCAATACTACTTCCAAACAGGTTATCAGTTTTTAATCTCACTCTCCAATATCATCATCGAATCGTAGAAAATTATGTACCTCTGGAGGTAACGAGCAGACTGTGCGCACGAATCAGTGGTCTGTCGAGGTTTGGTGGGGCAAAAACAAACCTCCGCAGTAGATTACATGTCTTGAGTGCAGTTCGTGGGATGCATCGCCCGCTTCTGTATCTGCCATGATGCAAAGTATTGTTTCGTATATTATCTTGAGGAGAAAGACGCGGTTTGGTTGTGGAGAGCTCGAGGAGGGGAAATCGAGGTGGGAAGGGAGTTGAGATGGCGGGGCAGGAGGAGCTAGCGGCCGCTTTGAGCACTGGAGATTTCCTTCCTTCTCTTCATTAATCGAGACAACTCCAGAATTCGGACATCAAGAGAGCTAGTATCTCCATTCATATGAGACTTTTAGCATTTTTGTGGCAAGTCTGCCCGAAATCATCCCCGAGACCTTACAAAGTCATCCTTGGGATGTCCTTCGCAAGTACCTCTACATCCAACTCTGCATCAAATTTTAAGTTGTGATCAGATTTGAAAATATTCATATCAATCCCAGGCTCTTATATGAATCCACCCTACAAACGTGTTTGATTGGGATTGAATTTGGAAGCTTCATTCACAGTTCTGGGTATTTCTGAGTTGATTGGTGCTTTTGATTTTCCATTTCTCAGAATAATACACATGTTATTTGTCACTTTGTCAAAACCCCATGGAACCCGAAAAGCACGCTCTGTTGTATATAATCGTCTCATTGGTACATATTCTACCCTAAATGAGGGCTATGTCCAGAGTAAACGCCCAGTAAACAGCAATTTGGGGCAAAGTGTTCCTGAATCTCAACCCGTTTGAGTAGCTTCACGTGTCTTCGGTGTTGACAAGCCCACCAGCTACTCCATGTTCAACTGATAATCTTAGAACCAGATTCCTAAGTATATTTAGACAGATGAGCACAAAGTTATAGTTGGCGAATAATGGCTTGATAAGGAAGGTTGCGAGGTATTGTGCTTCACTGCTTCGATGATAGATACGTATATTGGTGATGGGAAAGCATTTCAAGACGGCTAGCCGGTGCAAGTTGCTGATTATAAGGGTGATTTTCCGGGAGGCTGTGTGGAGCTTTAGCTACATGTTCAAATCGTGTTGAGAGTTTTAATTCGTCGTGTGATTGCTCCAAGGGGAAGGGGCAGTAGGGAAGAGAAGTGATGGGAGGTGGATTGGATGTTGACGGACAATACAATGATATCCTTTGTTGACTTTGTCTCTTTCCTGAAGACTCATTTAATTAGTCCCGCGTTGGAAATCTTGCCAGTGAACCAATTTCCAATATCTCTATCGTGTGCTTTATTGGTTAGCTTGACTTTCAATAACCTTACCTACCTTTTAGCAGAGTTCTCCACGTAAGTGAACTTCGACCTCAATCAAGTCATCCATGGCAAAAACAGAAAGATCTTACTTGTACGAGAGCACATTCTTGGAGTCTGAATTGTCCCGTCACACTTTCTCACCTGTCGTGCAACATATCGGAACCATCACACCGAAGACGAACAGGCACTGCGACCCGCAGGTACCATGGCCGTGTTCCCGGGACCCATGTGCTTTATCTTGCACACCGCTCCGCAACTTGGACCTGGGGCACGGCACTGCTGCTTCCGGTACCACATGACATGTCCTCCACAGTCGTGGCCACAGTCAAGGAATGATCAAAAGCACCGCGGAGCATTATGTTTCACACGAAGTCGAAGTAAACAATAGCACCATGCAGATGTTGAAAAAGGCACTACGGGCAAAAATTCTTCTCGGATCACACCACAGTAGAACTCAAAATTAGTTGCTAACATTTGATGTTTGAAGTATTGTATTGTAGTAGGATTTATGGTGCATTTTGACAATGCAATCGACTGTTCTTAGACATTATGCTAAGGTCTCCTCTGTTCTACTCCATCAGACATGCTATACATGCGCCGGGATCCCGCTATGCTTAAGCTTCAACGCCATATCGAACGCCATATCCTACACATCTGCAACCTTGACTGATGCTGGACTCTGGCTCATGCCAGTAGCTATGAATATAATGCTCAATCGTTAGAAAGAACCTCGAAATCCAGAGGCAGCTTATCTCCTTCCATATATCCAGGATGTATCCATCGTGAGTGTAGCTTGTCCGAGAGGTTCTGGTGCTGGGCACGAGGCAAGGCCCTCATCGTAGGACAATAGCCTCTTCCAATCATTCGGGTCAAGCCTCGACCCCCTTCGCTCTCTCTACCTTCGGGTATCTTTTTTTCAAACTAGGCCTTCTTCTCCACACCTCTCCCAAAATATTACTCATCAATCATAATCCATAACATCATGACCCAGGACCATGCCGTCCAATCTCAGTCCTCTCAAGGATGATAATACGTCTCATGCCTTAAACTCTCGCTTCTTCCCATCCTCTCGTCCCTCAACTCCGTCATCGCAAACAGTAATGGCAACGGACTTAGTGGTAGCGGACTCTGCATTGCCCACTCCTCTTCTGCATCCAGATCACTTTCTTCCATAATCCCATCTCCTCCAAGCCTAATCCTAGGTCTGGCCTCCATTGGTGTATTCAACTCACTTCCTACTGGCTCTAACGCTGGAAGTTCATGCACCTCGTGGGTTTCTAATTCTTTCACTTCCATGCACTCGCTATGTAGTTGTGGTTTGTTTTCCCCTCCAGCCGCAGAGGAGGAGCGTGATGATGGGCTCGTAGGGGTGTCGTGGAAGGGTTTCGGAATGGCATCAACGGCATCTTTGGCCGCAATTCGGTCTCGTTGCTGTTTTCTGCGCGTAAAGAAGATCACGATGAATACCGTTGACATCCCTAGGACAGAGCCCATGACCGGACCTGCGACCCATGATTGGGATAGTGGTGGAGGGGGATTCGTATTCGAGGTTGAGGAGAAGGCTGTATTTGTTGGTGACGGTAAGGACGTGGATAAGGCAGTGTGGTTCGCCTGAATAGAAGAGAGGGATACCGCAGCAGCTGCTGATGCTATAGAATGTTAGCGCGTTAACATAGAGATGCGGTCACAAGCGTGATATACCAGCTGATTTCCTTGCGGAATATCTTGATGCCCAAGTGGCGGTCGATAATATGGTCGTCCAGGATGGGTTACCACTCCCCATAGCAGCCCAATCGTATGCTCCTGTTACCGTCGGTGTTGGTGCTCCTGTGATGCTCACCGACGACAGTGTAGTCGCACTGACCGTCGTCGTCTTAAGCTGTTCACCCCATTCACTGATCCTACTCGCCTGACTCTGCAAAGCTGCAATCTCCGTCGATACGCTGGTATTCTCACACAGGTTGAGGATATTGATCAAAGCAACCTCAATCTGGTTCGATACTGAGGTCTCGCCCTTCTCGATGTTGTATGTCACGACGCATGTTTGGCAGGCACCGCAATTGGTGATGAAGCTCGAGTTGGCGGTGCAGGAGGTGGTTGCTCCATCGAAGACTGCTATGTCATCTTTGCAATTTGCTATTGCAATCAGTCAGTCATGGTGCTGTCGCGGCATGATCTCCTGATGAACGACGCGGGACGGGATGGGACTCACGACATTGAGGACTGCAGTAGGTGGAAGGTAATACTGTGCTCAATTGCCTCACTGCAAGCACAGCAACAACCGCCGTCGGGATATGCATCATGAACTCCTCCTACCGGTCGCCCGTCGCTCGAGGTGGTCCAGTGCGATGTCGAGGCGATAGATACGCCAGTGTCTTAAGCTCAACGTCAGTGGAGGTCGTGAATATTCAGGTACATGTTTAGTTTAAGGGAGGCTGAACGGGTTCGTGAGCCACCAAATAATCGAGTTTGAGGAATGGTGGAGGAAGAAAAGCTCGAGCGGTCGAGCTTGAGACGCTGCTGAATGATTATGCATTGGTCTTTTTGCCGATATTATCCTCCTATGCTTTGTTGTGCACGATTCGAAGTACCATGTACCGGTCTGGCGTCGGACGTGGGTGGGTGGCTGGCCTCCTGTCCATGACCCACCAACCCATGGGGTCCAGGTGGGAGCTCTCGGGGACGAACAGACCTGCAACCAACTCAATTTGATCCCCGAGAACTCGGATCGACCGGGGCCCGGACTGGATCATTTGCGCCCTCGGGCAGGGTTTGGCATGGGGATCCCTCCACTGGAGAAAAAAGCTGGATGGCCATTGGGCGGGGGGGATTTTCAATAACAACTGTGCATGGAGGCGCGAGAGGAAGATATCGACCCCCCGGTACGGAGCGCGGGCCCTGAGAATCAACCTTGATCATCACCGCGGGCGGCCGCGACAGGGCGGGCCGGTGAGGGGAGGGGGGAGGGGGGAGGGGTTGGGGGCCCAGAGACGGGGCAGAGACGGGGCACTGGTTGCACCACGGCGCACCAGCATGGCCCAGAGCCCAGAGCCCAGAGCCCAGAGCCCAGCCAGCTCCAGCGTCCGGCAGCAGCGCGGTCACCAAGCCTGTTCCAGCCTGCAGCAGCAGCCAGCAGCAGCCCGCAGCAGCCCAGCTCCCAGCAGCGATGGAGTGAGCGAACGCATGAGGTTCGCCCCCAGGGTATCGGAGCCTATGAAACAGACTCTGCGCGCCACCGCAACCAGGATCGTTGCGTGATATCCCAGCGTGGGACCGCCCTCGCTCCCTCGTTCAATGGTTTTCAGCTTTCGTCCAAGACGCCGAGGACGCCTCCTGGGGCCTCGCTGTTCGTTTTCTGCTCGCACACTCGCAACGGCAGTTCTACGATTCGTCCACAGAGCTCTCACGAATCAAACGAGGAAGATGAGACGGAGCATCTTCCCAGGGCAGGTAGATTGTCGTCCGAACAAGGTTCTGTCCGTCGTGAACGAGAGAGACCAGCCCAGCAGAGCCTCGTGGGATTCTCTAGCGAAAACCAATATTGAGTGACGGACTGGTCCTGGACCCAGCTGGCATCCCTTCGAGGGGTGTGATTGGTGCACATACGGCAGGCCGAGTCACGCATTTCTGGAGAAGAGGACGCGGTAATGAGATGGCGGAACGCCCGGTGACGCCGTCAACGTTGAGTTGAGCCTCCTCTGCCGTGATGGAGATTTTCGAGCAGAACTCAAATACGGCCATGTTTCCGCTGGCCCTTCAAACAATTCTCTCCCAGACCCCCCAGACCCCCCAGATCCCCCAAACCCCCAATCACAGGTGGATCGTGATGTATCTGCATCGTCCAAGCGTGTCGTGAAGTCGATGTATGCGCTTCATTTTCTTCCAAAATTAGGACATGCTCCGATGCAATTGACGTTGTATGTTCGTCAGAGGTCCACGACGCATGTCGTCCACCCTTTACCCCCCCATTCATCCACCCCTCACCCACGGCCTTCACAGCCTCCCAGCATGGAACCCATGATTTTTGCTCCGAAGTGATCGACGAACTGCAGATGACGAATGTGATGCACAACGATAAGCTGAGATATGAGAAGTGTCGGTGGTTGATGAGCGTTGAAAACGCAGACTTGGGGGTGCAGGAGTTGTCACCGCGAGGTCGCGGCTAAATGCGCTGTGGCAGGTGTGCAACAGCATGGCTGGGAGAACTGCGGCACATGGACCAAGACTCGAGCATGTATCGAGCATGTACTTACTTATGTCGCGGTGTCAAAGAGGTTGTTTGAATACCGTGTTGAAGTCTCCAGAAGTGTGCGGTTGGAGTCATGGAGAAAAGCATTTGGAGGGGTGGGTTTCTCAGGTTACTCTGCGCTAGTGAACCACGCTCCTTCGGTATCCATTCACCCTCACTCGAGAGGACATCTACAACGGCCACAGGTCATGAGGCAGGGACCGACTTGTGGCCACCAAGTCGCAAATCCAATCTAACACATACAATGTATACCGAGGTACCACAGTCCACGCGCTTGCCGTGCCGCACAAGGCTGAGTTATGCAGGGACGAAATGGAGCATAAATATCTCCCCCACATGAATCGTGATCTCCGTGAACGAGTGAACAAGTCTCTAAGTGAACGAGTGAACGCATTAACGTCTACCCCACTTGAATCACATCAGTGGCCTGTGTGCCTGGAGTAAGTTGATCCTCAAACTGGTCTGTGCGGATACGACGGCTGCGACTGCCGCTCTGCATCTCAACTGCCAGCAGGTGCATCGCGCACCTCGTGTCACGGACCCGACCTGTGAGCAGGAATCTTGGAGCAGCACACACATCCATCCAAGCGCTCAATGTATATTCATTGCAGCGTCGAATGAGAACACTGAACGGAGATCAGCATGAACCGAGTAAGCGTTTCCCACGGGTACCTCGTATCCTGCACACGGTGCCTGAGAAAACAAATCTTGGATGGTCAGAGATCGTGAGATGCACGTCCTGCGCACAATGAAGGAACAGCACCAATCAAATCACCGTTCGGGGATTTCTCAATAAGCAGAAACGTGGAAACATTGCTTTGCATTTCAGTTCGGCCATGCCTCGACACGCTTCCTCCCGACCATCACCTTCCCGACACCGGAAAAGCAACCCCTCTTCCAGGCAAGTGCCGGGCCCACCAGGTCCTACAGGTCCTACAGGTCCTACAATGTGTACACGAACTCGGGATTCTCCCTATCCGTCAAATCTAAGAATTCCTGCTTATCCAGCTTTCTGTAACCTGGCTGTGCCCTCATAGCCGCATTCTTCTTGTTCTCCCGGGCATAATACCAGTGAATGTAGAACAGATCCACCACGCAGACACTGTAGCAGACAATAATCGTGATCTCCGCAGGGACGTATCTCGGCTTGTCGCCAGGACGGAAAGTTTGTGGTCCAATGATGTTTCCCGTGCAGTACGCGATGAGATACAACGCACCGACCGTAGTCTTCTTGGTGTATCCAGCAACGTTACTTGAGAGCAGGGAGAGCAGAGCAACGAATCCGGTTGGCGATGCCTGGGTGAAGTAATACCCGGCAAGTCGGCCTTTGGAGTTCGAAAGCGGTAAGCAGACAATGAGGAGCATGCCCATGATGGCAACCAGCATGCCTGACGTGGCTACCAAGACTCTTCGACCCAGTTTGTCGCCGAGGTAGCCACAGACGATGAGGAATATGACCTCGATGGCCCCACCAGGCGTGCCATAGAGTAGAGATTGGTCCGCTGTGTAGCCGAAGGAGACGATGAGTTGGGAGAAGAAATTTGAGATACCACCTGAAGCGGTTAGTGGTATGCAAAAAGGGGGTACGTGAATCGACTGACCGTTCGGAATGTCCGCTACCAAGGCGAAGAATACGAACGCCCATGTCATTGGGTCCGTGAGAGCCTCCTTGAGCTGATACATCTTGAAATGCTACCAAAACATCAGCAATCATGGATCAAAACCCTGAAACTTGGCGGGGTAAAGCAAAAATTTCTCCGAATGCACACCTTGTTTCCCACACCTTGTTGGTTCTTCCTAATTCGCTCAATGGCCATCAGTCTCTCATTCGGCTTCAGAAATTTCGCATTGAGCTGATTGTCGGGCATGAAATAGAGGAAGATTGCTCCCACAGTTGCAGTGATGAAGCCAATGACTAGAAATATAATCTGCCACGATTTGATCGCGGCACCATGCTTCTTGACCCCAATATCGATACCATAAGCGACCAGACCTCCAAAGATCTGGGCGAACCCGTTGAAACTGAACCAGATTCCGGTTCTGGTACCTTGTTCCTGTCTTGTATACCACTACGCCGAATTAGTATCATGCTTTCTCTGACGGGGAAGAGACGAGAGAGATGAAATATGCGTCGAGAACCCCAACATTGCAAACTCAAAGAGGCGAAAGAAAGAGAATGGCCGGTTACTTGTGAGGTGAAGAGGGCGAAACCAGGTGTTACTGCTGATTCAAACACACCGAGGAAGAAGCGGACTGCGACTGCGCCAGCAAAGTTCTTGACGGCGGCCATGCAGCAGAGTGTCAAACCCCACATAATGATGTTGAAGGCTGACCATTTTGCGAGGGGAAGCCGTTGAAGGAGTCGATTGGTGGGATATTCCCAGGCAAGATAGCCAATGTAGAACATGCTTCCTAGCCATTGGTAATTCGTCCCTTTCAGATGGATATCTGTTTGCAAACCCATGATCGAGGCATAGGAGAGTGTCGTCTTGTCGAGATAGTTGAGACCGTACACAACGCATAGCATCTGAGGATGAACTCATTAGCAAAAACCTTCACAAACATTTCATACACATACAGGCATCAGATTCCAATCGATCTTCCTCAACAACGCTCTCTCGGCTTCTGGTGTCATCACAATCGTCTCGCCTTCATGACCAGCAAACGCCTGGAGCGCAATATCGCCATCATTCACATCTGCATGAATGAATCTAGGCTCCTTTAGTTCACCATCTCCAAGTGTCGTATTCCGGGTTAAATATGCGACCTTCTCAGGGTCATCAGACGATGTGCGAACCTTTTCGACGTCGGCCATGGCGATCAATTCCCAGTGGCAAGGATATATGCGGGGTCACGAGCAATCAAAATCCCCAGACGCAAACAAACTGAGCTTGAAGAACAAACGGAGGAAGACAAGACGGCAGGACGAGAGGAGAGGGAAGACTTATGAGATATATCGAATGGCGACCAGCCGCGGGCAAATGTTTACAATCAAGTAATGATAACAGCTCGCTATCGGGTCGCGATACCCAGAGCTGCAACCATGTCGTCGTTCATGACGATCCCCACACCACACCTGGCAGCCGGTACGGTTGACGGACGCGATTGTCTATCTCCGCCACTCGTATCAACCCTGTACAACCAATCGTTGCACCATCACCATTGAATATTTTGGCTGTATGTAGAATAGATTGGGTCATCAGCCGCGTCTGCTTCGAGTTCCCCTTCAGGAGACGCGAAGAATGGGGTGCGGCCGATTGAACATGATATGCGCTTGCATGTCATTTCATAAATCCGAGCGCATTTTCATAAAATAGCTCGATTAGGAAGGTAGGAAAACGAGATCTTGATAAGTGTGGGATGATTGAGTTCGCCGAAAGAACCCACAATCCAGTTTTCGGGGAGGAAAGAGTTAGAGTTGGCCGTGATAACTTTATTGCAATTGGGTTTTACCTAGGTAGGGCTCCGGCCGGAAGGAAAAGCCCGCTGCTGGTTCTGCACGTGACTTGGGCTTTTGGCCCTGGGAATCACGTGCAAGTTTGGTCTGACTTCTTCCTCCTTCCCTTATCCTTTTTATTTTCTCGGCAACAATATCTAAGCGTGCAGCAGGTCTCCAGTGTAACGCAACAGCATCAGTTATACCGCCATGGCAAGATCGGGTCCTCTCAGTTTAATCTACATTCGATAACGAGTCCGTTTATCTTTACCCCTGAGAATTGTCAGTTGTCCCAAGGCCCAACGAACAGTCCAATGTCCAAGACTAAATGGGTCTATCACAAGCGCCCCGAGCACCTCATCTTGTTCCGAGGACATCCTTTCCCTGCCTGAGATGTTTGTTCTCTCATGATTCATCTCATTTCATTCCACGCTGGAACTTGCAGTACTTTGTTTTGTCACGACCCCTGTTCGTCCGCTCCGCTTCAAAGCCGAAGTTTAGAACGTTCGAGACTGAGGATCATCAACCAAACAAATGAGACCTATTTCATTCTATGATATCAATGAGGGGTGATTGTTCGTCTCAACATCCTCCACCACCACGTCATCCAGAGGTTTTTTCCATTGTAGAATCCTCTCAGGTCATAAATGGAGTACGGAATGAATTCATTTCGCCTGAGAGTCTTGGTGTAAAAGTTTGTTCACAGATATGTTCAACTCCCAGACCATCAGAGTTAGGACTGGCCGGAACTGACGAATAAATACCACCAATTACTAGTATTTTCGGGTACGAGGCCCATGTCTCATTTTTAAATTACGATAGATACCTTCTCGGCCCTAACATGCAGTGGCGATCTCCTGGCCCTAGAAGTTTTTGAAGACCAGGTCCTAGCTCCTTAGTGACCTCCAACATTGTCTTAAGGGGACAGAAGCGTGCCCTACTTGACGCGTGCCGATATGGCGAGATGGCAAGACAACGCTTCTTCTTTGCTGCTGGGAAGATTACAGGATTAATGCACATAAACAAAAGTCATCCCAACTTCACTTCTCCACACCAAGACTTTCATCTCGTCTGTTATTTTGATTTAATTCTCATATATTCTTGCATTCATTCCTTAGTGCCGGCTAGCTGCTTTAACTGTCTCCTTTATTTTACTCACTTCAATTCTAAGGTCTCGACGATGTTCGCGATCCTTCCTTTCGCAAATTGACAATGCGCTCGATGTGTTCCACCTCTTGCCCATGGGTTTACAGCGATCAAAGGTCCCGTAGCTGGGGACTAGTGGCTTGTGAATCAAGACCAGATGATCATGTGGAATACTGCTGCTCTTCTGGCTTACATTTCTCGTTGTGCGGCTGAAATGTATCAATGGTATCCCACATTATCTCCAAACCATTGACCTGAGCAAATTCCGTTGTCCTTCAAAACTAGCCTCAAACCCGAGGAGATTCTTCCATAAATGGGGCCTTGTCCACATGGCGGCCGAGGTTTCAGCCTTGTCGGGAAGGTTATCGAGGATCTTGTTCCAGTCTCTTGCTAATTCACAGAATCACAGCGGAGACTGGTGTTGTCGTCAGCTTTTGAAACGTAAAGGAGCTGGATGAATGTCCGGAATAGTGACCGACTTTCTTCTGGACATCGTAAGGGGGGCTGGGGGACTTGAAAGGACCGACAATTTGAAGCGATAAGTTACTAGGCAAAGGATGGAGACGTTAAGTCCAGTGGAACTACAAAGTATAAGGCTCTCGCCGCTTCACGTCATTTTTCGATATCTCGGTGCCGAGTTCAGCATCTCACACGTCATGTCACCACCGACTTTCAATCTTCCTGCTCGGCGGATCAAAGGCCGAGATAGGGAGGTTGATTTGGGCTCACGTGACTCGGCACCTGCCTGTGAATCCCGAGGTAGTGGTACTGCTGCCGAACTGAAGAGGGGCTGCCCCAACCCCAACTGCAACTTTCTCCAAACCTTATATTGACTTACTTCTCCTCGATTATTGATTCATAATCCATTCTCCGCGTTTCAACTCACAATACCCTGAATCGGACAAATAGCATTCCATATACCCCTTGTTCACGTTCGTCCGTCTCGGCGGAAGAGCCATCAAAAAGATAAGGTTAAAGAAAGTAGTGCTAATGCTGACAGCTCCACACACATCGACCAATGCGTCAGCGCAGCGCTCCAACACCAAAATGAGCCCAAAGTTCGTTCAAAGAACCAATGCCAAGGCATTCTCAGCACTGTTGAAGGCATGAGGCGATCGCGAAACGGTTGAGACATTATTGTACGAAAGTGCCACCCGTCATCTGTCAGTACTCTGGTTTTGACGTACATGCGGAGAAATTGGTTTCCTCGGCGATAGCCCTAAATCCGCCACGCACATGCCATCGGGTATAGGTTAGAGTACCTGGAGTGGGAATTCTCCAGCGGTGCCTTGGGAATTAAACTTTGGGCATTCGCTCTCCACGTGTGCGGCGAAAAGACCCTCCGCCGCAGCCCCAAGTTGCCCCGAGCATGATTATCAATCAATCTGCCCTTGATTCAGAAAGGAGACGAGTTTCTCAGATCTGGCCCGGAGACTCGCCAATGAACACGGAGGCTGAAAGCCCAAGGCCACTGTCAGCACTATCAGCACTATAAACCTTTTGCTTCTTGGATGTGAGTTGCGCTCCCGTCTCCACCATCGGCACAGACCCTGATGTCTCGATAGGCTGTCGTACGGATACCAGTAGCCTCAAAGACTAGTCCCTCAGTTAGTGAGGGCGCTCTGAAATGTCCGAAATCATAGTCCGATCCCTGCAGCTCTGCAAGATCCTTTCGTTATTGCTTGCTTTGTGTTGGACCGAGCTGACGAAATGATAAGGACGATCTGGACATGGCGGATTTATCGGGCCTCGCGTCTTCAAAAGCCCACCTGCAATATACGACATGCACTGGTGACTCTTCTTCATGTTGGAGTCTGGAGAACGACAGCTTACCAATTAACGCCGAACCAGACTGCATGTGGCCCAGCTGAGGACGAAGTTTGAGTCCACTTCATTCCAACCCCTGTACAAGCATTGTGCACTAGACGCACGGCACCTACTTTTTAGCAATCCCCAGATTTCTATATAGTATTCATTGGGATCCCTATTTCTGGCACTTGGAAAGTTGAAGTTCGCAAGCAGGTCTAGGACTTTTCTCTCTTGCCTTGGTGGCGCTCGATCAATCCCTGAACACGACTCAGGTACGATACACTTGATTGGATCGATATAATTTCTTCTGCAGTCACACATTCCTTCGAGGACCTTTGCAGAGCCCAAGTCCAGACTTTTTCGACGTGGAAATATCTGTTTTGAATTGGAACATTCATAACATTTTTCAAAGCCCATAGTGGTCACGTACCACAAACTTGAACATCGAAAATGGCAGCAAACAACGAGACACCAGTCACGGCAGTAGAGAAAGAGGAGGGCATGACTTCAGCCGACTCAAAGAATGACTTCCTCGCAGCTCCAACAAAAGATGAGAACACTGTCTCAGAAAACACATCGATCACGGGACTAGACGAGATCGATGCAGAGAAGGGAGAACAAGTTGAAACAACAGAAATTCCGCCAAGAGATATTGGTGGATGGAAATGGGCACTGGTCGTCTTCGCCATCCTCAGTTCGACCTTCCTCTTCGCACTCGACAACACCATCGTCGCAGATATTCAACCAACAATTGTCACTCATTTTGATGCCGTGAGCAAGCTCTCATGGCTCTCCGTTGCCTTCTTAATCGGAGCTGCTGCAACAAACTTAGTATGGGGGAAAGTTTTTGGACAATTCGAATCGAAATGGACGTATATCCTTTGCGTGACTCTCTTTGAAGTCGGTTCAGCCGTCTGTGGTGCTGCACCAACGATCAACGCCTTGATCGTAGGAAGAGCTATCTGTGGTGTTGGAGGATCAGGAATGTACGTTGGAGTCATGACCCTCCTTGCGGCTACAACGACAATGCATGAGCGTCCAATGTACGTCGGAGGGACAGGCCTTACCTGGGGTCTGGGAACTGTGCTTGGTCCCATCATCGGTGGAGCGTTCACAGACAGCTCTGCGGGGTGGCGATGGGCCTTCTACATAAATTTATGTATCGGTGGCGCTTGTGCTCCAGTCTATCTCTTCATGCTCCCTCGCAACGATCCTCGTCCTGGAGTCTCATTCATGGATCGTGCCCGCGAGATGGACTACCTCGGAGGTCTTCTCACTATTGGCGCTTTTATCTCAGGCGTCATGGCTATGTCCTTCGGTGGGGTGACCTACCCCTGGAATAGCGGGAAGATTATTGGTCTTTTCTGCTGCTCCGGAGTTCTGTTTATCCTCCTCGGCATCCAACAAGTATGGTGCATCTTCACCACCGAAAGTCGACGCATCTTCCCCATCGAATTCTTCAAGTCTCGAACCATCCTGATTCTCTTTGCTATGACTGCAGCAGGTGGTACCGCAGTCTTTATCCCGATTTATATGATCCCTATCTTCTTCCAATTCACCCGAAATGACTCTGCTCTTGAAGCAGGAGTCCGCCTCTTGCCACTGATTTTCCTCATGATCTTCGCCGTCATCGGAAACGGCGCTATCCTCTCAGCGTATGGATACTACATGCCTTGGTATACTGTCGGAGGAATCTTCGTCGTCATAGGAGGAGCTCTGATGTATACCGTCGATGTATCTAGCAGCGTCTCCACTATTTATGGCTATACCGTCTTTCTCGGTCTCGGTACAGGATTATTCGCCCAAGCTTCCTTCTCTGTTGCTCAAGCTGTCGTTGAGCCGGATATGATCGCCTCGGCAGTGGGATTCATCACTTGTGCCCAGGTCTCGGGTGTAACCATCGCGCTCGCGATCGCGAATTCCGTCTTCTTGAATAAATCTCAGACCGCCATCCAAGCCATTCTACCAAATGTCCCGTTAGAAGATATCCAAGCTGCCATCGCCGGTGCTGGAAGCGCTTTCGTCGCAAGTTTGAGTGATGCGGTGAAGTTAGAGGTTTTGGAGGCGATTGTCAGCGCGATGAGTAAGACTTATATTTTAGTCATCACTGCGGGAGCGTTGACTGTCGTATTGAGTTTTGCGATGAAGAGGGAGAGGTTGTTTATGGTTGCCGGTGCTGCTGCTTAGATGCTCTCATGGTTTCAGGATAAAATAACGACGGAAAGGAGGGTCAAAGGTTGTGGCATGGCGTTGATAGGGGAGGGGGATGGATATGGATATAGGTACCTGAAATGGGGGGAACTCGAATGTACTATACTCCACTTAATAATACCCTGAAATCGCGCTTTGGCCAATGTCTGACTTGCTTCGGGTTTATTGCAAATTTACAATGTCCGATTTTTCTCTAGTGCTGATATTGGATTACACAGAAGGGGCGAATATAGAGAATGCCTCATCTTCAGGATTATGATGAGTATGTCGCGAAATATTCCCAGTGGACAATAAGATTGTAAAGATTCGTGCGGAGCAATCATTTGCTTTTTCATTCTTCAAATCGTTTAATTATTTCACTATTTTCAAGGTCGGCGTCAGTATCTAAGTTGAAGCAACTTTCTAAAACATCTCACTCACATCAGCGGCATGTTTCGCATCACATCAGCCCTCTAATCTGTACCAGCTTGACTCAATACAATGCAACATTCTCTCTTAGGTGGAGAAAAACAGTGGCTGATTTTTGGCACGTTTACAAATAAAGAACTCCGCAATTTTTACAAAGAAATTAATTACCGTAATTTCTTTCCGGTCCAACTCTTTATGGCTAGTCCTAATCACTATAAAAGTGGCACAAACTAATCTAAGCTTTTGCTTAGATTATATTACTTTTTGAAAGGTCGATTGATGAGTATTGGTTTTAGGGTTGGGCACTCGCCAAAAATCGGCCACTTTTTTCTCCGCCTGAGAGATTCTCTCCAACATCCTAGTTCCATTATACTGGCGCAAGACAGACGCCACACGCGCTCTGATGGAGCGGCCGCCATCATCTCCCACTCAGCCTTATGAGTGCTGCTCAGCCTCCACCACCACGCCAATCCATATCCAAGACGCGCGCAAGTACTCGCGAGGATGACAGCCCAAAAACAACCTGAAACCTTACTCAACCCCTTCGCTTGTCTCCTCAAATGAAAATAGGGGGTGGGGGCATCAATGGACATGTTGGAGATGAGAGGGAGGGGAGATTGGATGGGAATCCGATGAGGCGCTTGAGTGTTCCGAAGCGCGTCTCAGGTGTGAAAAATGACAGAAAGATGGATCATGGTGGATGATCACTGATCACTGATCGCTGATCATCAAATCGGTCAGAGGGATGAATTGGTCTCAATGAAAGAGATAGCCGCGCGCTCATCTCACCTCAGTGCGCTTGTTGTCCTACCATCCCGTTCGAATGCCAGTGCGAGTCGAGCCATGAATGCGAGAAAAGAGTACACGATAGCGGCTATGCAGCCTTCGAAGTGATGTCTAAAAAAATAGTATTAAATACATGCACGTTACTCGTGCCATCCACTGAAGCCTGGTATATCTTCCCCTAAGAAGCCCTCGAAAGATTCATAGCGTCAGTAAATCAACCCAAACCAGTTCTTGATTGGAACATGGTTGACCGATTGCGCCGAAAACACCCAAACGCCACGCTTCTTTCTGACATTCCCAAAATATAAAATCATGAAACCAGAAGGTCCTCTCTGAATGCTCTCCCAAAACTCCTTCACAAGATGGAAGCGTAGGCGTGTTGCATAAATATCAAGTGAGCATGGCCTTCCTTCGCCCGACGGAGTAAGCACACGTCATGTCGCGCACGCTTCCATCTACCCTCACTGCTCCTGCTCTCCACTCCTGTATCCGGGCGTCGGGATGGGCAGCGAATTAATGTCTCCCCACTCTGCTTCTCTTCCCGCTACTGGTATTCTATCTCCGATCTGTCTGAAATCCACTCTCGCTATCTGTGTAGGAAAATGGTCTCGAGTCGTTTGAGGATGAGATGGGTTGCGCGGCGTCGCTGGGATTTCGGGAAGGGACTGGGAGTTCGTGGACTTGAGGTCCGGGGACTGGCTTGTACGGTCTGTTGAGAACAAAGATTAGCACAATTGTAACAAAATATTTCTGTCTTTGGATGAAAGAGGATTTCTAAGGCAATGAGGAATAGCGCATTCTCAGCCGAGTGGCAAGACGACCAACCAAAGTCTTGTCTCGGCCACTAAATCTAATTTAGTGGAAACTGGAAATCACGAACCTTAATCCCGTCTGCGAATGCACATTCGCATTCCCCATCTCATGCGCCTGAGTATCATAATACGTCGGACTGGGATATCCAGGCGATCCGGGACTCATCATTCCTACGCCTAACCCAGGGCTTCCTTGTCCCTGTTGGAAGTGCATTGGCTGCCTGGCCATCATTGCTGTTCTCTCATCGAGTGGCGGACTCATGCTCCTGTAACTTTCTGTTTCTGCACCCGGTGCGCCGTATCCGTTGCTAAATCGTACAGCCTCCGTCATGGGAGTCTTCTGCATGTTGGCGTAGTGACCTTCTGCAAGACTAGCAGAAGCAGGTTGGTAGGAATTATGGTTGGAAGGCGTGGTATTGTTTTGGCGCAGGATTTCATTGACGGTTTTATGTCGTCCGCACATATAGATGAGTGCTGCTGCTAAGACAGCGACTGCGAACCCCCCGATTGCAATCCCAGCGATAGGTCCGCCACCGAGTGAGGAATGCGAGGAGGCAACTGGAGGTGCTGTGGTTGTTGTCGCTGGAGTCGAAGTGGGAGTCGCTGTCGCTCCTGTAGCTGTGGTTGTTCGTGAAAAGGCGACTTCTTTAGGGAAGTACTCTAGTGGACTGAATGATAATGTTGCGTTCTGTGTGTAGTTAAATTGTTGCGCGAACGTTGCTGTCGTATTCTGTGCCTTCAATTAGCGGGGGTGTTAAATTTGTATAAATCCAGGCAAACCGGATTGATAACTCCTATCATCCCTTCAAAACATGCTCCCGGCGCTGAACAGTAGTAGAATATTGGATCTGTGTCATTGACTTGCACTCGAAAGATTGGAGGCTGCAAGAAACTCTGTCAGCTTGTTGACAAAGGCCAGCAGAAACAATCCTCACATTGCTGAGCACAAGAGCGACCGGTTGGAACCCACTCCAGAACCCGACTAAACCTGGTCCCGTATCTTCGTAGGGAATACATGGCTGGTTGCCAAATGCTGCTCTGGCTACTGAATGATTCTGAGGATAAAACCGATACTCTGAAAGTCGGTCAGCTTTCACTCGCCGTGATATCACGATCCGATAATTCTGTTGGTGCCTCATACCAATTATATCTCCCACATCAGCATATGTTTCGTGGGGACTGAAATTAAGACCGTCCTGATAGTTAGAATCGTCAGTACTCGGGGTGTTCGAACAAAGGGATATTGCGAGATAACATACTGCTCCAACCGAAACTGTATGGGTCGCTGCTGGAGCGGAAGATGTGCTTGAAGTGCTTGAAGTGCTTGAAATGCTTGAAGTGCTTGAAGCAGTCTGAGCAAGTGCAGTATTAAATAACGCTACCGAGATTAGAACTGCGATATTGAGCAACATCGTGACGACTGTGCAATATCGTGAATCCTAAAATTATGTTTTGGGGTGTAGAAGTCAACGTTTGTCATGGCTGATGAACAAAGGAACCCGATGAAAGAATGCCAATCCAGCCGAGTTATTTACCTGCATGCGGGGTGGGCCGATAGAAAATAGGTGTGCGGGAGCGAGGTTGCGCCTCGAGCTGCCAGCAGACAGGCCGAGGGGAACTTCCGAGAGAGATTCAAGGTTACCCAGCTGTCAGAGTCTCCCACAAGCGCACGGCACAGTTGGGGGCCTGCGATTGGAAAATCTCCGTACGGTGATCTAGAAGAAACAGTGCGGTGGCGGGAAGGCTGAGCTCGAGAACGGATCAACAACAAATGGGAGACATGGTGGCTTGAGGAGTAAGCTCAGCTTAGTTGGGCCAAGCTGCTGCTGCGGACCGTGAAGGCGCAATATGGTTTGAGTGGGATAGAATAGTTTGAAGGATTTCGGCTGCTCGTGGAAAGCACTGTACTGTACTGTACCATACCTACTCGCATGTTCAGACAGACCATACATATCAAACGACTCGTGTAAGTGAGCGAGGTACTGCAGAGCCAGAAGTGCTGGACAGAATGGTATCTGATAATACCTGCCTGTATGATTTTAGCCTCTTAACACTCCCAGTATCACCGAAGACTGCATAGATAGAGCATGGGGCAACCATGGCTTGGGGTGGGGGCGATGAGGGTTGATTGATGGAACTGAGCTGCTGCATGCAAAAGATCCGGATAGTGATAACTTTGGATGCAGCCGCGTCCCAAGCGAGTCCAGTCGGTGCGCATGGTAATTTAGTAGCTGACAGCCTTATGGCGGTCCTGCCGCATCCTGGTCGGGATCACACGCGCAGCCGCCGCCAAGCCAATGACCATGGCTAGTGAGGATGAAAATATCTTGGGCCGGGGCTGGAGTTTTGGGCCGTCCAGCCCCGACGCCAGGGCTGGAGAACCGCCAACACATGCCGGCGATCTGAGGGATGCCCGACGCGGCTCGATCAGAGGGTGAGAGGGCTCGAGAAGAATGGAGATCTGATTTTGGGTATAAAGCGACCTATAGACAGTTATTGAAACTTTGCTTTCTTCTTTTCCAACTTCGAGAAGTTCACAAGTCCACTCTCCATCACTAAATTCCACAAACACCACAAATAGCAGATACCAAATCCGACAGCTCCAATTCCAACATTGGCAACCACCCACAAATCAGGCTTGCCTTGAGGTGGGGCTAAGAACGCTTCCATAAAGTGCCAAACAACTATCATAGCATAAAAGATTGAGTGCAGGAATGCTGTTGCGAATCCTGACCAGGTAGGTTGACCATCTTGTTTGTAAATGGCGAAAGATGTCGGAGGGAGACCAAGAAGATATGCCCACAGAAGAGTGAGGACGTAATATGGTACGCGCAAATCGACACGTTGAAGTAGAGGGAACATGGTCCAGACTCCAAGGAGGTTTGCGAATCCAATCCAAGCACGAACACTTTTGCTTAATCCATGATTACTTGCCAACAGAACTGTCATGGGCATTAGAGGTAACAGGACACTCTTCTCATGGACCTGGAAACTGAATAGGAAGAAGCCCCATGCAGTTGTAGTAAGTGCCCAAGGTAGTAGTTCTTTTCGAGGTCTCACAAATATGACCAAGCATCCCGGCATGATGGCTGCTAGCGTAGCAAGCAAGGAGGCTTTTTGTAGCAGTTCGGAGGGGTATTTACGAAGCTTTATGACGACATTGAGAGCGCACCAGAAATTGGCAACTTTGTCCTCGAAAAGGCCTCTTGCGAAGGGAAATACGCGATGGATCATCTGCGCTATCTGTTGTATGATCGGGAAGTACCATGCTTGATAATTGACCAGATATGAATACTCCGTGAAAATTGGCAGAGGGGCATGGCGTCCAAATGTTTCGGGTCGTGCGTTAATTCCTCGATAGGCGTCGTATAAAGCTCCGAATAGAAGAGGTAAGAGGAGTACCGCGAACGAGGCCAGCGTGACAACGGCGATGCCCAAAAATCGTGGCAGATTGATGCGAGGAAAGATGCAGACTCCCAGGAGGTATGCAAACACAGCTGGCGCATAGTATAACGTCATTTGCTTGAATCCCAATGCCATGACGAAGAAGACGCAACTCCACATGTATCTTCCTGCCAGGATACTCGACATGCTAGCTAGGACCAACCCGAGCATCACCGTATTGTATTGAAAGTGTACGTGATCGATCAGGATCGTGCCGGGCTGCATCAAAATTGCTGTGAGTGCAATTGAGGCATTCCAAGAATTGATACCCTGAAGTCTGGTGAGACGCCGCACGAAGATCACCGCCGCAGGTATGTAGATAAGGTATTCGGAAACAATGACAGTCGCCCGCATAAAGACTTTCAATATGGGATCATCTAGTCCTCGCGACGTGTGAAGAGCGAACCATGATGGGTCAATAAGTCCTCCAATCTTCCCCAGAAGCCAACTATGGTATGCGGTCAAGGGAGGATAGTCGAGCCCCCACCATTCGAGGTCGTGGAAGTACCATTGAGATAGAGGTAGCTGCGTCGTGACCTCCATCCAATGTCTCTGGGCTTCGTAGTCACCGTGCATAGGAGGGTCTTGGAATCCTAGATAACTGTTAGAGCAGCATCGGGTTTTCGAGTCTACCTACCTGAATAACCCCAAAGACCTGCCGCCCATCTGAATAGACCTACCGCCATTAATATCAATGGTAGAATCTCCCATTGTGACACTGAGCTCCGTGCTGGCCAGAGGAAAGCTGCGAGAGGATATGCTGGACGACTGGTGCTCGATCGCCCAGAAGATGGCGCTGAAGAAACCTCGCTGCCATTGCTGGACTTCTTGACCTTCCGCCGTGGTTTGTGAGGAGAAGGGGAAGGCCCTGCCATTGTCACCGGATTTTAAGGGGTGTGAAAGACGCACAGTTGAGTCGCATAGTGGACAGATGTTGGGATGGAGCTTGGAGCTTTTTCGCGGATCCAAATTGACGCGAGGCTAAAAGAATTGGCGAGAGCCTTGCCTCATCAACATCATCACCGATAGACCGGCTTAGGACAAACTCCATCTTGACCATCAAAGTTCAAGTTTCTGAATATTCGATGAGTGTCTGCATCGTGATATATGAGCCTATATGGATATTCGTTAAATGCTACTAGAGTCAAGTAGTTTTTGAGCTTCTGCGAAGCCCGTGGCTCCTGCCGCTACCTCGGTCGCCGGTGAGTACAGACGAAAGAGGACGGCGCATTATTTATTCCCCATTCGGTATGTGGACCAGGTGCTTTACTTCGATATACAGCTGATGTCACATAGGATTATTTAATGTGCTGTACACATAGTTTCAATTAAGCGTTCGTAGCCTAGCAAGTACGAGCTGCGGCAACATGCCAGCATTGTGTAACAATGCCGGGCTGCTACATCATAGCATTTTGCGCAAAATGAATACTACTCCCGTGACTCTGTCGTAGTTTGAGTTGAATGAGTTGATCAAGAATCTGCAAGGGGCGGAATGAGGAGCCATTTGTAGACGCTTCGATCTGATCTTGAATGGTATATGAATGCAAGCTACATGAAAAAAGCGTCGTGAAATCACTGTCTGTGTGTTATTGAGCTTTTCCCTACTCAACTTAAGGTCGCTCCGAAAGTGTGTAGACGTGTAGTTGTGTTGTGCTGTACTGGGGCTGGTAGAGGCTGTAGAAAATTGCTGTGCCAGGAGACATTGCTTTATTCTCGAGAAGACATAAACCTTGAAATCGCGTCCAAATTATCATGGTGCCTTCTCATATGTAGTTCTCGAACCCGATCTGCGATATGCGTTGCTCCGATGACTTTATTCTAGTCTCTAGCCCCGAGATCTTCTGTTCAATCTGTTCCATCCTCCCATTTCAGTTCCGGAAGAGTTATTTCTATGAAAACGGATTTTGCCTCGGTTTTAAATCCCAAAGTGAGCCCTCTCCAAGACAGATCTTTCTCGATTTCGATGGGCAAACATACGACTTCCGCCAGCAATTTGGACAGAATTTCATAATCGCTATTCATAGGCTGGTAAGAAGTGGGCAATCCCCAAGGCTTCTTGAATGTCGACAGATCCGCGACCAAATAAACCTGGGGCTCGTTAGATATTGGCTGTACAGATGCCGAACAGAACATGATCTCTTTTGTAGGGGATTATATCCCCACCGCGAGTCTATAATCATAGGAAATATCAGAGTTTTGAATGTTTGTTGTCGCAAAGTAGTTATAGCATATGAAAATTACTATCTTATTGCTTTGAGCTACATCTGGAGCCCGCCTACCAAGCAGCCCTTCAAGTCCTTTAAGTCGAATTCCCTGAACTCTCTGGAGGACTGAAAGGCCTGGAAATTTCACCCGAAGTCGAGCTTCTGGCTCCTATCGAAGATGCTATACAAGTCATTAGCGAGCTTTGAATTGACTATCTCTGGAACGACGCAGTTTGTCTCATACAAGACCATCTAGACTAAATGGCTAGTTAAGTCCCCAGGATGAGTGAAATCTATGACTATCGTTGCGGCTGGCAGCAAGGATTCTTGGAGCCGCTATGACCCGTCCATGGTAATAACATTCCGTATTATAGGCCATAGCGAGGCAGATACGGCAAAGCAAAGAGACTCGAGGGAGTGCAAGATCGAGGTGACGCAGAGGAGAGTGGGTGGTCGCGGTTAAGAGCTGGGAAAGTTGGAGGAGCTGTAACGGCGATCTGGCTTGATTTATACTTCGGCTTTCTAAGGGGGTCCGGTGTATTCGTCGATCTAGTGTAGAGGGCGAAAGGCTTATCTAAACCAGGGTGTTTTATAATAGGAAACAATTTTTTTTTGGATAGAAAAGCAGAGGTGAATACTTAGTTTTTTAAGTTTTGTATTGAACAAACCAATCCTCAATTTGTTGCTCCAGTCATTTTTGTCCATATCATCCCCCGTCATCTCTCGTTAGATTTCTCGGAGCCCCGATATTTTAGCCATGATAGCCATCTGCACTAATGCTATCTGCTTTTGTTGCGTCTCGTCCTCCTGGGATGGGTGAACATCGCTAGCGGTCTTGCCACAAAGACATTCCCTGGCGACTTTGTGATTCTGGGTTCTGAGCGCCCACTCTGCATGACCGTCCTCAATTTTACCCTTTATCTCATCCTCCTCGCTTCCATTGCCTTGCCCTTGCTGCCCTTCTAGCTACTTGCCTAGCTCTACCAATCTACTCACAATGGCCTGCTGCTTGAGAGCTAAGTCGTCCGCCGGCTCTTGGTGGCAATTCGAGGCCCAAGTGCGTAAAGCCGATCTCTGGTGCCCTTGATCTTTAGGTACATCTTGTAATGGCGCGCTCTCTTTTCTTTAAGTTGTAGCTTCAACCCATCCTTTTCCAAATCTCCCAGCTCACTTTCTAGCTCCACCTTCAGAATCAGTTCATTTGTTTCGCCAACGGTGATACGATATTCCTTCATGGCATCTTGCTCCTCTTTCTTGAGCGCTCGCTCTTTCTCTTTTCGTTGCAGCGCCTCAGGTATCTTGGCTTGGGCTTCTTTCGCAGCTATTGCAGCTAAGTAAGACCCGCGTCTTCTTTTTTGGTTTCTGAGAAATTGCTTCAACCCCGCGGCCCTGATAATCTTCTCCTCCTCCACGAAACCCAATTCCTCGCAGAGGCTCTAAACTAGCATCGCCTCGCTCGCACCAGGCGTGTCGTTACAATCGCCCTGCATGAAACGCTCTTCTAGAGTTGCCTCGTGAAAGCTGTTCGCCATTAAATACAGCTCAGCATCGTTAAGACCGCTAGTATCTAGGGTAGCCTTTGCCACTAGCTCCGCGACGGTCGAGAGCTCGCCATTTGATGCGAGTTCAATTCGAGCACGGACAACGTCAGGAGGTGGTCGGCCCATCACTTTGTAACGCTCGGCTCCGGCTAGTGAAGTGGGCTGTGCCAATGTCTTGCCAATCAGATCGCCCTTGGCTGAGAAGAAGCTATCTTTCAACATCTGTGAGCTGATTCTATTGATTCTGAGCCTTTAGGTAGAGATCTCGCGGCATAGTGTAGGCAATCTGGGGTACTCCTGGCAATCTACGAGGTTCTTCCATCTGGGGATCAGGACGCGCATTCATGATTGCGAACGCTGAGTTGGGTAGGTGATCCTCATCTTCTAGATCGCTCAAGGAGTTGTCCTTTTGGATAAGACCAGCCGCGCCCCTGGTGCGTGGAGGCAGAGTTAGGGCCTCGGATATCCATGGATTCCTACTAATACAGGTATCGACTAGAGACTCATCAACGTACGTCTTAAATAGGCTATTTTGCACTTACAGATGTCACAGTGTAGATTACTGCAGCTTCGGGATCGAGTACTAATCTGATACTCGATCCGTCCCCCTGACTCCATAGCCAGCTGTCAACATCGAATGCACATTGCAAAGTGCGGTCTTTGGCCTGGTTGGACTACACAGTTGGTAAACTCAGGACGTATCCAACCTTCGAAAGGTCCCTGAGGATTGGCTTTAGTGGCTAAACCAGTATATTTTTGGGTGTCATCCGTGAAGAGCTTACCTGCCGCCCACGGTTTCCCTGCACTGTTTCCTGCTATACGTTGGAGCGCCCTTTCGCGCAAGACTCTGAGACATCGTGTGGCACCGATAGCAATGATAGCAGGAGAATAATTCTCAGAAGCTCCAACGAATGGAGCAAGATGGACGGTTTGCTCTAGCTGTGAGGGATCCAGGAACTTAAGCAGATTAGATGGTAAGCTCTTATTGTCAGAAAGGCATTTTTTTGCGTCCTCACATCAGGGTGCAATTTTATAACTATCAACTTGTCTTTAGAGCTTCCACTAAAGCCCAAAAGACCCTAGAGATACCCCAAAAAGAATTCTTATATGGTGTAGCTCGGATTGAGATCTGCTCCGGATCTGATATGGCTCGATCCTTACGAAGGCTGTCAAGGGAGGCTTGAAACAAGTCGATCGTGAGTCTGTTGAGCCAGTTGCGTAGATTCAATCTGTAGCCTGGATGACCTCATTTCTAGTCAATCCCCTACTGATTTCAAGCCCAGTACTGTCTGCGATGATGTTCATGATATTCTTGAGCCAAACTGCCTCTGGCCTGGCAGGATGGAAAGCCTGCCATGCGACTCTCAGCGGGAAAAGCAAAAAGAATGCTCCAGCCCCTCGTCGGTCGTCGCCGAGGTGGTACTCCACGCTCTTACAGATCTCAATTGCAACGGCCTGAGCATCAGGCGCGAGTCCAGGAGGGATGAGAGGACCATAACTGAAATCTTGAGGAGAAGAGACGGCCGGTAAGGAGAGGTCGAATTGTGGTCCAATGATCTGGGACCCGAGTTTCAGCAAGAGCAGTAGAATGGTGTTATAGAGAGTGATCTCGGTAGCTATAGCCAAGGAGGTGAATTGAAAGACAATTGGAAACAGAGCTTGAGTTCCTGTCAATCTAGAGATTTCGTTTGATAAAAGTTCCCAGCATGAATCGGGATTTTGACGTTGCCAAGATATACGCCATTCGTACAACGTCTTCAGGCACGAGAGGATGTTCTCCGAAAGCAGCGTGTGGTGCGTCGCAAAGTCTTCTGGGCTCAGCTTTGAAGATTGGAGCATGTTTGCATCCTCCATCATTCCGGGAATGTCGCACAGAATGTCATGCAAATAGAATACGTTCATCTTGGATTCGGGTTCTAGAGCCCAAGGTATGATCTTCCATTCAGGGCTTTCGAGGAAGCAGCGTTTTCGTTTAGCTAGCGACTCTAGAGCTATTAGCATTCTCGTAGACTCGAAAAGGCGTCTTTCTTCAGGGAATTGGTGCCTCCAAGGACCTCGAAGCTCGATTAGCCGACCAACCCCACCAGCATGCTTGAGCCAGCCAGGTGTAGAATTGAACGCAATAATCTATCAAGATGTTAGGAAGATCTTGTGTAAACAAGAGTCTGGGGGTGGTTACTTCGTAAAGCTCTAGCACCATCGCACTTTTCACTACAGACAATGACCATCCTCTCTCGGCATCTTGGAGATCTCTATTCAGGCTGATGAGTGCCTGACCATACAGATCATGGCCCCGAGTAGTAATATCCTGCTGGCAATGGGCCCGCCCGAAAAAAAACGTGCTGAGTGCTCGAACACACACCGACGCAGAAGATGAAGAGTGATCTTCGGCATGGTGACGCATCCAAAGAGTCATGAGAGGGGTGCCATAGAAGAGATTTGAGAGCAGGAAGGAGACATAAATATTGTCCTCGAAAGCGCGTAGCCCTAAAGTTGAGCCCGGGAGTGTTGAGCTCGGCTGGGAAGAAAGAACAAGGTCTCGCGGGAACTTGGACTCTGGTTGAGTATTGACAGTTGGGCTCAAAGATTTCTTTTTGACATGCCTCTCTGTCCGAGCATTCTCATCCACAAACCTATGCTCTCGAATATAGCCTTCGCATTCTCGCTTGGCTTTCTCACATCTCTCGCAACCAGGTCGTCGCTCATCACATTTGATGCGCCTCAGCCGACACGTGCGACAGCCTGCAGCTTTAGTCTTAAGCCCGGGTTGGGCAACTGGGTGACATACCTCCTGATTTTCCCACTCCTATGCGTGCCATGGTTCCCAAAGCATGCAGAAGATTGCGAGCACGGTAGTTGCACGTTCGAAGGTTGATCATTGGCGTGACTTGATGTGCGTGAAGCTCCGCATCTGTTAGTCCGGCCCTATTCCTAAAGCGTACAGATTTTTGCGAGCTGAAGGAGCTTATGTTTGACGTGAGACAGCCCCAATAAATATGGAGCCCACGAAGAGTCAACCAATCATGGAGGCCTCTGCCTCGAGGTGCGGATCGTGGCGGAGATCTGCCAGCTCGGGGTTCCCAGAAAAATGATTTCCATTTTGGGTAGAGTAATTGCGAGCATGTTGAAGCAGAAGTATATGAAGTCGGATGTCTCCAACGACGCAGAATAGCAACTCAATTCTTCTTACCAATTGTTATTTTCCAGTCAATCAGAAATTCTGTTCAATATGTGTTCGCACAAGACGTACCGAGGAAGTCCAGATCAGGCCAAGCAACTATCCACATACCAGCCATATTCTCGGTCAGAAATTGAACCACAGAAACCGCTCAGAATGAGCCGATATCCCGAGCCTCCTCCACCATATCCCGAAGACAACAATACTATTCGCAATTTCGATGAAACATCATCTCCATACGGACAATCTCAGTGGCAATACGATGTCGCGCTGCCACCAGGACACTACCATGCTCCATTGACCCAACACTATCCTCCTCAGCAGTACGACTACCATGAACCGCTTGGAGGACACAATGGTTTCCAAACTCTGGAGACAAATCCATTCTGCGCACAAGTCAAGATCCCAGACAAACATGGCTCAATGATGCGGACATCGCCTTCACAGACATTACAGCCTCCCCAGCGCCTCACAAAATCATCGCGACCTTCGTCGTTATCCTACCAATCATCGTCTTCGAGTCATGATCCATCAGACGAGGCTTTACTGTCGGAAGCGTTAGAATTCACCAAGCACACCGCCGGCATTCCATCCCGCAGGAGAAGACTACAATCTCCAATCGCAATACCCCAGACTGCTCCAGGACTCGGTCAGTCTTTCCTTCGAGCTTGGGCTCCTATGCTCCAAGACCACAACATCACAATGTCCGACTTCCTAGCCTTCATCGACAATCTCAATATCGTTTCAACAGCCAATCCACCTCTGCAGGTCTTGAATCTTGCAGGCGGAATTGTGGGAATGGTACCGCACCACTGGGCAATGATCGCAGGACAGGTGATTCAGACAAGTGCGCAGCTGGGGACAGTAGCTGTGAGCAAGGGTCGAACAGAGATGTATATGCGAGAGGTGAATGACAGGATGTTCAAGCCAAGGGGAATGAAAGTCAGTCTCGCATCGACCGAGGCCATGAGGGCGGTGTTGCGGATACCGTATGATCGACCAATGTTGGCTCCATTGACTGCCGAAACAATGTGCATGAGCACGGTAGAGCGGGTGTTGTTGGAACTGGAGCCGTACAGTGCAGTCCTTGATCTGAATGTGCCTCCACCAGCAGAGCAGATGACGATGTTGGCGAGGTTGAGCGCCAAGCAGGTCGCATCACAGTCTAAGAAGAATCACAATAAAGTTTTGAAGGAGAGGGAAAAATCCATCAAAAAGGATGAAAAGAGACACAAGAAAGATGAGAAAAAGGAGAAGAAAAGAGATCGAAAGCATGGGAAGCGAAGAGATAGTTCTGATGATGAGAACGACGTGAATGAAGGAGTGGTAACATCCCCAGACCAGAAGGTAGTTCATGAAAAGAAAGGCAACAAGAACAAGGAAGAGAAAAGCGCAGGAAAGCTATTATGGATCTTGATAGAATACCTGTAGAGATAGACACGCCTTGAATGAAACTCAACCTCTAAGACTTTGAATGATCTGTTCCACCGTCCAAGCCAAACATTGGTCCACTGGTTGGTCCAAACCTGGCTTCACAAATATTCCAGCTTCTTTGCACGCCTCTTCGTTAGTATTCCCTTCCACGTTCCCATCTTGAAACATGAATCTATGCTGCTCACAATAGCTTCTCCAAGCCATCCTCTCAAAATAATCCTCCGTCTTCCAGAACTGATCTGGCTTCGCCTCAGCTCCATATCCCTGCCTAGAAAACCTCCTTTCTTTCGCCACATTGTGAGTTAGTCTGAAGAAGAGTTTCAAATCAACCCTGGCTCTGATGGTGGGGTTTTGGTACATCAAAAATCCATCCACAATCACCAGTGGCGTCACGTGCTCGTTGACACCAGACCTCTGGACATGCTCTCTCAGTTGTGCGATCAATTTGCTAGGAACTGTACTCAAAGCTTTCTCCTCCCGGCCAGGGAATATTTCATCCTGCCAGCTCTTGAAGTCTAATGGCGGGACACCACCGTGAAGCTTCAAGTGATCCAGCACTTCGGCCATCCGCTTGTAGTCAATTGCATTAGGTCCATCGCAGTCCAGGTAACCGTTCACGGTTGGTATATCATCGAATTCTTTACAGAAATCGTCGGCGTGGAGGACGAATAGAATGTTGGGGAATATGGGCTTCAGGAGATAGGCCAGTGTGGTTTTGCCGCTCGAGGAGGGTCCCGAAAGGCCAATGAACCTGAGAGACATTGTCAAGGTTGAAGCGCATGAGCGTGCGATATTAGCTCATAGACTTGAGGATGCTCTCGAGGTGAGTAGGAAGGTGGAATGTTGTTGATGAAGGTAGAAGCGGCCAGGGACGCTACAGGCTGACGGTTAGCGTATTTTGGAGGATTTCGACCCCGAATGCGCTAAACTTCTTTCTAACCTTTTCATTACTTTTTATCTTCCAGCAATGCTCGTATTTCTGCAGTATCAAGTACCAACACGCGATTCCATCTAGCTCAGTAGTCTTTCTTGCTGAAGTCATTCTAGCCTCAGAAAACGCGCCGCGCTTTGTGGTACAGCTCTGACCCCAACTGCAACATCACCTCCAAGCTTCCCTCACGAGTTGTGACGCCGATAAAGCTGTGCCTTCCGGACTTCGATTTTTCAATTTCCTGTGTCCACAAAAGTCCTTCGCAAAATCAGGATAGATGCCCTCGTGCTGTCCTAGAACATTTGTCTTCATCTCCTGGGCGAGATAGCAGCCGACGAGACGTGCGAGTTCGTGGCCATTCCGGAAATGACCTCTGAGATGATAGAACACCACTCTCTGTTATCAACGGAGTAGTCAGTGTACTCGGAGGCTGTTACCCTTCACGCTGCATGGTGCGGTCTGGCCACGACGCAGTTCATACACGATCTGGACACCTTGTTGACGAGTCGTTGAAAGTTTCTGGTAATGTTCCTCCATTCCCATGGCATGCCACAGTCTTTTGGCAGCGTCTTTCAACATTTGAATTCCAGGACACAAATGGTCTCGCAATGAACTATCTAGATCTATGCAATGTGTCAAAAAAATACTCTAGTACTCAGAGTTASWSTAGAGTAGAGTWGAGTAGAGTAGAGTAGAGTAGAGTAGAGTAGAGTAGAGTAGAGTAGAGTAGAGTAGAGTAGAGTAGAGTAGAGTACAGGGCCGGACTCTACTCTACTCTACTCAGTTTTCACGCTGGATCTATGTGATTCAAGACTTTGTCGATTGATGTCGGTTTAAATCTCAGATATACTTTAAGACGTGCTTCGTCAGGCTTGCAAGCGTCCCAACCAAGCGCTTCAACGTAAGGTTATTCCTTCAGGAGTTTTCCCTACGAAGTTCGATGACGAGCTCTTTGCGTAGAATGTTGTACCAACTGTCGCACATCAGCTTGAGAACTTATGGGAAATTGATCCTCCTCACGTAATGTCAGCAATATTTTTCCGTTGCGTCCCTCAGCCACATCCGACTGGTAATTGTATTCATGGAGTCCCTTTTGCTTTCGGACAACTGTGATATCCGCTCAAACGCGACCTGAAAGTCCCGCCATCCATTCTTCTACCCGGTCATTGAGTACTCCATCGGAGAGCCGTCGCCTAATACTTTAGAATACTAACTCGACACCTTCTCCGGGTATCCTCCTAGCATACGAAAGTCCCAGAGCAGCTCTGTCAAACTTGAGTGTGGTGGTATGTTGGATTCGCGCGGCCCATTTGACGATGAATTGTCTCGCCCCGGACCTTACAGCATCAACTTATAGGGATATCCAACGCCTGTGGATGCAGTGGAATCATTTGCTGACGATCAGTGGTGTTAGGTGCATCTTGTACTATCGTGCTCTGATGTCTATTGCCTCCTTCGACATGCACATCCCTCTCATATTTGCCGCTCTGGCTGCCTTTTCCCTCGACATCTGGATCATCGATTTCTTGAGCTCGGTCGACATTTTGTGGCGTAGATACAGGCCGCAGTGTAGTTGCAAGACATTCGCGTGGATTAGGTACTGCTCTCGAAGGTACTGATCCGCCGAGACATGTTCTCTTCATTGATCCGTTCTGGTTCATTTCGATGTCATTGATAAGAGAGGTGGAAGAGATTTGTAGTATCTTATGCTGGTACTGGTGTGATGCTCGGAATTCATCGAGACATACAAACATTACGATGAACTTCACCTCAGCGAAGTTAGAAGGTGTAACCTAAGTATAAGCTCGCGAACTGAAATGACGAAATCAAAGTCTATTCGCACCTTCCACTTCTGTTCTGCTCCTTCTACAATCCTCAAGATAGCCGCATTCCAAATTACACATTGAGCTTGCATGATCGACGACTATGCTGGGGTTAATGGCTGAGCCTACGATTATGCTGGGTGAGGGGCGCGCCTCATCTGTCAAATATGTTGGCAGGTTTCTACTGCAAGAAACCCAATTCGCATCACTGGTTGGTTTGGTCAATCAAAGCCTCACATTTCCGTGCTATTTTAAGGATGACTTCGAAAGAAGGGAGTCTGTCATAGCTCGACGTACGACCACTGGACAGGACGGGACCTGCAAGACGCTTCCGCCGAAAAACAAGAGCCTTCTGATTGCTCGAAGTGATGAGTTGAAGGTATACAACTGTGATGTGAAGATATTTTCAAATCATACAAAAAGACAATTAGTATCCACAGTCTGGATTGATCGCGATGAGAGAGGTGGAAAATTTTCGTCCATTTAAATTTTATACCTGATAGAATATAAATAATTTGTCATTCTCAGATCTCTAATACACTATTTCGTTTAAGAAATAGTTGGAAAGCTACCCCTCCTGATGCACAACAACTGGTTTGACATCGGCCAGAGTCGTAATGTCTGCCAATTTCCTGTCCAGATCCTCTCGTTCCTTCTCAGTCAGATGTGTCAAGTCCAACGCAACTTCGTCTCCAAACTTTGCTCCCACCTCTTCCAAAGTGAGCCCTTTGGTCTCAGGGAAGTACTTTATCAAAAATCCAACAGCAAAGAGGGGCAGAAAAATGAAGACAAGGTAGTACTTCCACCCGATATTGTTGAATGCCGTAGGAGCTAATTCAGTGAAGACTGATGTTGCCAGGTCAGTCTAGGTGTCCAATGGAGTTGGAAAGGTTGAAGCTTACGTAGAGCAGAGACGAAAAGACCACTTATGGAAAACCCGACTCCTTGTGCGCGGATAAGAGTTGGGAAGATCTCCGCGCAATAGACATACATCGAGACGTCTACACATCCTCCGTAAAAGGTTACGAAGAGATAGATAAACAAGACGCCAATGGCGTTACCCGCCTTATTTCCACCGTTAGCATATTTGGCTACCATGGCTGCTTCGATTGAAACGCAGACTGCACATCCGATCTGAATAGAGTATTAGCACAAGCCATCATAGATTTGTCCGAGGGATGCTCGCCACTCCTATGGCCATGATTCTGATCCTTCCAAAGCGATCTAGGATCATGGAGTTGACCCAGTTGCAGAAAGAAGCCCAAGTGTTGAAGCATGCGTAGAGGAGAAGAGGCGCGGCGCCATGAAGTCCAAGATTGGTGTACAGAAGAACCTGGATCCAATCAGCACAGTACACTCTTCTCATTCGCGTCTACTCACCTGGTAATTGTTTATGACAAGAACGCCGGTCGTTTGGGCAAGGCATTGAAAGAAGAAGCCGTATAGCATACGTCTCCGGTATTTTGGGTGAATGAGGAGTTGGATAAGATTCCGGACTTTTTGGGCCCTTTCCAGTTCCACCTGTTTATGGATTTGCATGAATTCTTCTCGAGCAGTGATGTGGTATGGATCATCAGGACGTGCATGAAGTCTTTCAAGGATCCTAAGACCTGGCAGAGATGTTAAGTAGATACTAGGAAGTGGAACATCCCACATACCTTCTGCATCACGGCCTCTGCTGATAAGCCATCGTGGAGATTCTGGAAGCCAGGGACTCCCAATCAACAACAATATAGGCGCAACAGCTTGAAGGGCGAGAACGAGTCGCCATTGGATAGCAGCGTTTGTCTCGAAGTAGCTTCCATATCCGGCCCAACCCGCCATGGCCTGAAACAATCAGCACGTTTGCTAAGCAATACAAGCGAGTGCTTACGTATCCGATGCAAATAATGAACCCATGAGACCCAACCAAACGACCCCGCTGCGCAGCTGGAGCAATCTCAGACTGATATGTCGGGACAATCGAATTGATCAACCCAATACAATACCCATTTAGAAGTCTGGCTACTAACAGCATGGCAATGTGTACAGAGCCAGCTTGCAAAGCTGCCGAGACGATGCATCCAACGCAGATGATCTGGATGCATCGCCTTCGACCAAAGTAATCAGCTATATATGCAATGGTCCAACAGCCAATAGCTCCTCCTCCGTAGTAGACGCCGTTGATTGCTCCTGTGATAGATGATCCTTTGGAACTTGATTCGATGATTCCGAAGTAAGGGAAGAATGATGGCAGCCCGATGACAGAGCCCATGATTGCGGAGTTGTAGCCATACGTGAAAGAGCCAAGCGCAGCGAAGAAGGTCACAGCGAAGTTGTAGCTGTTTGCTCTAGCACCGACGGCCATTTTGATAGAAAGTGAGCCTAAGAATCGGACTTTTTGGAGAAATGAGGTTCAATTCGAACTTTTTAGTCTTTAAGGTCTATGGGCAGAGGAGCCATATCATTTGTATCACAGCTTCTCATCTTTCTCCACGTTTCTCCAACTCTTATCGCAAATCACTTTGTCTCGTGTGATCCACATTTCAAATTACGGGTCAGCACTATGATTATTGAACTGGGTTAGCGCAGAGCAAAGGTCCTTGGAGAAGTATGGAAGCAAGACCCCGATGACTACTACGCAAGGTTCCCCGCACAAAAATTGGTACCCCACATCTTACTCCAATCTCGACCCCGCAATGGAGAATAACATCACAACCCTGGCAATTGAGCGATGGAAAACTCTTCACCGTGCTTGCAATAGTGTTAGTTTGCATGAAAACAGCCGCAACTACTTTGTTAGAGCAGGTATGTCCTGTTTTTCATGCTCGGCGAAAGTGAGGTTTACCGAGGTAAAATAGAGGTCCCACTTCAATATTATAAAGCTTCAAATTTTTTCAGTATTCTTTTATAAGAGCCCAGAACCTAGGATCTTTAGAAAGGTAATAATTAATGCGAAATTGTGTAGTGATATAGTTAATGCCCGAGACTTTATTATTGGTAAATACTGCGATTGGCTCACTAATGGAAAATGAACCATTACTATATCTTGGATTATGCCAAAGGAATCTCATGGCTCTGTCGAATCCTTATCGATCCATACTTATGTCTCGCCCGAGAATTCGACGTACTTGAACATAAAGTACATTGGAAAGTATAATAAATGTTTAAGAATTAACTTCGCCTCATGATTAATATCAAATTTTCCCGGCTCCGCAAATGCAGCTTAGACCTGATACTAAACTACGGGATATACATATATATGCAGACAGCGCAAACTATGTTCACTCGAGACTCCTGGGAGCAAGATAGACCTTGCGTCTTTGCCGCTAGCTCACAAATGAAGTTACAAGAATGGTGAAAATAATCAAGGTCAAGTATTGAAATATTCTCCTCCAAATTTCAAGACTGGTTACACCTTGAACAGTGTCTTGCCCGGTTCCAATGCACTGATCTCGTTGGTCAAACTTTTTCGGAGCTGCTTCGTTGAAGTCTCCTTCCCAGCTATTATGTCAGGCTGGGCAGCGGAGAGATCACTGACGATGGCGGTGTTAAAGATTCGTATAGGCGACTCTTCCCTTTTCAGAATATAATACTCACTATCTTACTTACAGGTCGTGTCTACAAAACGCTTCCTCGTGACTTTATAGTATGATTCTACTATATCCGTATGCCAGCCGTGGCCTGCCTTCCTCACCAACAGCCTGATCCATTTGGTCCTTCATAAATTCCTTCACCAACTCGCCATCCATGATACCATGGACATAACACTCCCCGACCAAGACGTAGCGGTCGCCAACCGGGCGTAAAATGTAGGGAACATCTGCCTCGTAAAGTACCGCAACGACATCACCTTGCTGAAGGACATGAGGTCCTAGACCCATCCAACCTCTTTTGGAGACAAATACTTGGCGAGTCAACAACGCATGCGATGCGTTGTGGCAAATGTCGACAACCTTGGGTATTACTAGAATGCCGGACGCTAAATTAAATTGAAAAGGTAATGGCATAATGAATCTCTAGGAGCATAGTGAACTTGGCGGACCTCTAGCACCGCTATACAATCTCCATTGTGGCAGAATCGGCCTCCTCAAATACTGTACATCCCTTCATCATGCCAATACCAATTCTCTCAAATGCCCCTGCAACGGCCGGAGATGGCCTCAGAATTAGGAACCATACATCCGGGCCCATCCTCTTCGGCTTGCCCTCATAGTATTTGCCGGTGAATGCCTCCCATGAAAACAGCTGGAAGCCATAAAGTTCTTCTTGCTCATGTCGCTCATCATATTGGTCTCCCCATGCACAACAGCCCTCGAAACACCCCCCTTGGGTCCAGCAGGCCGCTTTGGCGTCTCCCAGGCCGACGGTAGGCCTTCTTGGCCAGTCTAAGGCGACTTCGGCAGTCCGAAGATTCTTGAACCGAACAAACCCCACCGAAGTCTTGTTAGAACCCTCTGGTTTCCACCTCGGCCTCTTTCGACGCTCCTGCAGGGTGACCACGGCTAAATCTACTGCCACGCGAAACCCAGTCACGACAATGGATCCGTTGATAACCGCACTGGTCTCATCATCCAGGAGTTCTCTCCGACACGACACATGTTCGACCCGGACGCGATTGGTGAGTCTGGCATGGTACTTCCAGCGTTCTATATCCATCGAGAACGAGTAGCTGACGGCCCCGTAGACCGACGCCCACGACCAGGTCGGGTTGCGAAGCCGCGCCCCATCTGCGCCCCTGCCACCAGCTCGCCCTCGCTCTGTCTCAGGCGCAAAATCGGACACCAACCAAGCGAGGTCAAAGTGGAATTCTCGTCGCCAGAGTCCTGCTAGATACTCGTCCGGGGTCTCATCTGGGCCTTGCAGGCCAGCGCGGACCATCTTCGCCAGCCCTGATACGGCCCTCAGCTTGTCATCGCGCCGAGAGAGAGACCGCTTCGAGAAGTCGGAAACGATGTCTCTCCACACCTGATACGCCATTCTGGTGCGGTCAGAGTAATCCCTAAAGCGAGTCGGCCTAACCTTGTGCTCGATCTGCGGGCCGCGCTGGAGTGACGCACCCAGTTTTCCATATTCGGAAAACTGTGGGACCCATGAGGTGTGGCCGCATTCACACACCTTTCTGCAACGGCACTCCCAGATCATCTCATCGCTGTTGAAACAGAGCCTGCGGTTCGGCAGCAAACTCTCTTGTAGACACCAACCACGGCTGTCGAGTGAGGTCATCTCATTTCCTCCAAGGGTCCAGAGCTGGGGCTGTGGCTGCACGAAGAACTCAACGGGTGGACGCATGCGTTCGGGTTCCAAGTCAACTATGACACGGCCGCGCCTACCTGGTTCGCCGAAGCACTGCTTTCCTAAGAACCGGGACTTGCAGCTTGCAGGCTCGAGGGCTGCGATCGTGATGTGCGAGTGGAGGTAGATGCGGTCCATTTGGGAGGCGTCCTGGAGCCAGGCGGCCATGTCGTCTTGGACGATGCACAGAGAATCTACCCACAAGTTAGGGATCTTCAGCCCGCGGCAGATAGTGATTGCATCCTGTATCCCAAGGGGCATCGCCGAGAGGGGAATTATATCGCAGTGGGAAGCCAAGTTGGCCCTCGTCGTTTGCAGAATACCCTCTGTATCGGAGCCCCAGCAGTAGCTGAGACAGGCGTAAGGGATAGGCTCGGACGGTTCAAAGATAAATGGTGGGCGAGAATCATCCAAGGATCCAACGTGAAGAAGACGGCGAGGCCAGAAATCCCGATTCAGCACCTTGCACGCCTCATCTTCTTCTACACAGTGCGACAGCCACCGCGCTGCTAGATCCAAGGCTTTCTGAGAAGACGAATCTTCGATCACCTCTGGTAGTTCACTTGGTGTATTTGGTTGGTATTGCGAAAGGCTGGACATCGGCGAAGTGTCTGAACTATGACGCTCCTCTCCTGTCGCTCATCAGTATATGCATATAAGAAAGTCTTGGGTTAGCCACGCACTCTGGGATCGCTGGAAGTACTGGAACTGACCGACCAGCTCAGCTCCTGCTAGCTGCTGCCGTTGGATATCATCAGGCGATGCTAATAGTAGCTTGATTTTGATGGTCCTTTCCACCTCACCACCATGATACCAGCTCGTGACATGAATGAAGGCTAGCCCATCCACATTTGCCGCTATCCATCCCGGCTTGAAATTTTCCATGACGCGCAGAAACACGCGGCATTCTAAACATGTTGCAGCATTCTCTACACAAGTCGAGGAAAATACGTAGGCGCTAGAGCTCGGATTGCCTGCATGAATTTGCCGGTGGGGGCATATTGAGGCGAGCTTCAGGTCGTTATTAATGTCTGGAGTAAGGCTCTCCATATTCATTTCTAGCCTTTGTTCGCTGCTTTTTGGGGAAGGTATTGGGGTACTTAATACAGGAACCTTTAAGTATTAGTCCTTGTCATAACTTGCCCTCCGACGCATGGAATGCTGCCATAGATTTAGTCCCCTACTTTGCTTGCAGCTATAGCGGCCTGATGGCGGCCCAATGTCACGACCCGCTTGACCAATGGACCATAAGCTCAATAAGCGAGGCCTTTACATAAAGCGGGCGCTAATTTCAATAAAATCGGTATTTAAATTTAATATAATAATTAAATTTATCAAAGTAAGTGGCAGATCCGGCCATAAGATCTAGTTAGGTGATTTTAGAATTAGGGAACGGGCATCGGGAGGGAAAGGGACGGGAAATAGATGGATAGATTTCAAGTTAAGAATAGAAGATTCGGACGCATTTCTTGGACGTTTTTCAATGCACGTTCCACTTTATAGCTAATGCATTAAGCGAAAATACTTTATTAAAACTTTTCTCGATATTTTTCGATATTTAATTATATTTTTTTTTAAATTAATTTTCGAAAAATAAAAAAAAATAATAAAATTAAAATTAAAGTTTATTATAATAATAAAAAATTGAGCGAAGTTTAAAACCGGCATCGGCATCGGCATCAGCTTCGGAATACTAAATAAATAGATTTCAAATTAAAAATAGAAGATTCGAACGCATTTCTTGGACGTTTTTCAACGCACGTTCTATTTTATAGCTAATATATTAAGCGAAAATACTCTATTAAAACTTTTCTCGATATTTTTCGATATTTAATTATATTTTTTTTTAAATTAATTTTCGAAAAATAAAAAAAAATAATAAAATTAAAATTAAAATTTATTATAATAATAAGAAATTTAGCGAAGTTTAAAGTCGGCCATTTTTGCTTATCGAATTGCTTTAATAATTACGTTATTTTAAAAAGTTATGAAGAAGAAAACTTAATAGAGTTTAAAATTAATTATTTTTGCTTATTAAACTATTTTAAAAATTATATAATTTTAGAAAGCTATAGAAATAGTATTATATTATTTAAAAAAGATTTAGTGGGATTTAATGCCGGCTATTCTACTCGTCGAATTGCTTTAGCGATTGCGTAATACTAAAAAGTCTTAGGGTTAGGGAACGGGCAGCGGGAGGGAAAGGGACAGAGTCAGGGACGGGCCGGGCCGGGCCGGGCMGGGTTAGGGTTAGGGTTAGGGTTAGGGTTAGGGTTAGGGTTAGGGTTAGGGTTAGGGTTAGGGTTAGGGTTAGGGTTAGGGTTAGGGTTAGGGTTAGG